>WTSP01014755.1:79602-94508 GCA_025331215.1 Actenoides lindsayi | reverse complement strand
CTTTATTCCCTTTCTCCTTCCCTTTGGGGAGGGAGGGGGGTTAACAGAGAATGTCTGTTATAGGTCTAAGGGACTGCCCTGACAGCAGGTGAACCATGACAACAGTGAAGGCAGAAAAGAAAGAAGTTTTCTTCTTTCGAAATTTCCTATCCTTTTTTTTTTTTTCCCCCCTGCATTTTTAGATCATAGGTTCTCAGCATGTCTCACAGGTGTCTCGACTCTTTTGTGTTAATAGGTGATTTGAACTGTATTGGCCATTAATCTATAGGAAATCTGGTAAGACATTTCAATGGCACTCACACTGTAAGCCCTTTTTCAGGTTGTTTAATTTTATGGCAGATGTTTGTCTTTGAAAAGTAGAGGTTTTCAATATAATACGACTGTTAGCCTATATGAAGGTTATAGAGTGAGGGTTAGAATCAGAAAATATAATTTAGTGTTACCCAAGTATTTCTTTAGTTTATCAGAACTACCATTTCCATTAATACTCACTTCATTTTCTATTAGCTGAGAACATGTTTATCTCTTCAGGTAAGTAAACTTAAAAACCCACCAA
The DNA here is from genome assembly GCA_025331215.1 of Actenoides lindsayi. Classification (NCBI taxonomy): domain Eukaryota; kingdom Metazoa; phylum Chordata; class Aves; order Coraciiformes; family Alcedinidae; genus Actenoides; species Actenoides lindsayi. Next base: position 93,952 of record WTSP01014755.1, on the reverse strand, counting down.
TATAATTGTGTGCGAGAAACCATGAAATCTCATTTGATCAGAACATGATAGCTTTTATCTAAAACTTAAAACTAAAGTACTCGTTTCCATTGTAAGTTATTGGAATTATATAATAATTTTATATAACTTTATTACTATATTGTATTTTCACTATAAATCCAGCAGTCTCATTTGGATAGAGTTGAAATCTAAAAAATTATCATTGGAAGAGGTCACAGTAAGAGTCCATGTCTGTTTCAGAGGCTTCAGAATCTGCATAGTTCTACAAACCCAATCAAAACTTCAGGTTTTCTTTCTGACTCCTTTATCCCAATAGTAACTAACAGTCTGTGGTTATAATTGAGGTAAAAATTGCAATCAAACACGTCAGAGTAATTTCATGATGGTCATGCAGTCTCCTTTGGTTCTTCATTCCATTGTGGTTATGTACGTTTTTGCTTTGTGCAGGAGCAGCAGGTCTGGTCCCTGGTTGAGTGATAGAATGCAATGTTTGGTGGCATGATAATTTTGTGTTAATATTTTACATACATAATGTAGGCTATATATTATTGTTTATATACCACACTACCTAATCATTGCATTCTGTATTTGCTGGCTTTTGGACTCAAAGCGTTCAGTCTATTTTGACTTAATTTAGAAGAGAGCAATGGATAGATGACTTTTGGTCCTATGACTGCACATTTCTTCAAGAACCCTCCTTACAAATTCTTTTCTGGCAGAATACAGGTCATATCTCAGACCACTACTTCATTAACAGAATCTTTCTATGTTCTGTGTATGGTAAAAGGGAGAAATTAAGTTTCTAAAACTCTCTTCATTTTTAAGTAACTTTATTAGTGAAAGCAGTAAGTGCATTGTGTCTGAGACCACACAGAACATGTTGTTCTGGTTTGCTGACAGCAAAGTCACCTCTTGCTTTCTGTGGATTCAGAAATAGCTGCAGTTTGTAACCATTACTGTAACATGCATCCTGGCACTGTGATCCAGTTTATTTCTCACCTGTCTTATAGTCCCCAGCCCGTTCCTTTCCAATGACTCTGCACACAAGAGCATCAGCAGGAGTTTGCTGCTAGGAACTTGTTTTCTTTCAATGTAGCAGTAAAAGATTCTATAGGTATTTTAAGTAGGAAATGAGTTTGATGATTTGCTTCATTAGTGTCCTATAGAAGATGAAGGATTTTAGGCTTTTAACCTTTAGAGAAACTGGGATACGATTCCTTTATCTGAGGGTCTAGTATTGTTCTAAATGGCACAAGATGCCCTGCTTTGTCTTCAGTTATTAATGGTTTCCTATAGGTTTGATAACTTCAGGATCTGCCAGACCCATGTGGATATTTCTCATACTTGTGAGTATAAAATGGCACTGGATACTTAGGCACCTGAAATACTCTCCTACTTTTACATGGACATCAGAGCACGTCATCAGATCATTACTAGGTTCATTTAGTCCATTCGCAGTAACACAAGTCTTTATCACACGACTTGTTATAATGGCAGCCTGCCTAGGAAAGGGTGAGTATACTTCAATGGCTGGCTAATACTTGAAAGAAAGTGATTCTTTATGGAGTGGATGATCTGGTCCCTGTATTTTTTGGCTCTTCAACTTAAGACCAAAGTTATAACTTGCTGTCATTCAGTTAGTATTTGAAGATCTTTGAGGAAAATACGGCTTTGTGCCTTCTAAGGCCTTTCTCCAGCTAGGCTGCAGATTATGTTGGTTATGCTTTCATTTCTCAGATACTTGTACCACGTGCCTTTTTCCAGACCACTAGCAATTCTTCATGTCAAGCTTTACCTATACTGACATAGCTGTATCTTATTCAAGGACTTCCTGTTCTGGAGAGGATGAATACTTCTGTCAGCATGTGGTTTTTAAAAACTGTGATTGGTTGAGGTCTGCTTATCTGTCAGAAATTTGTCACAGCTCATCTACTTGACTTTTTGAGCAGTTCTGAAGATCATTTTTCGTTTGCTCTTACAGACCAAAGGTGGATCTGTTTTAGTGTTCTGAAACCCATCTGTGAAGCACATGTAAGGATTTAGGCATCTTCACACACAACATGAACATTTCAGATTGGATACATCATTAATTCTTCAAGCAGGAAACTTCTGTTTCCCTTTTCCAAGGATACTATTCATGATACAGCAAGAGGACTGCTGATCTTGGTTGGCTAAGGTGGTTTTGGTATTGCAGTCAGATTCACTGACTAGTGCATACTCCCAAAACGCTTCTTGCCTTCAAAACTTGGCTTATCCAAAACTCTTTTGAGAATAGTTCCTAGAAATATAAGAAAGGGCTATGGAAGATAGCTAAAATCTTATCTGCCAAAGATTCTGATGCAGGAATCAAAAAAGCTTTGGGTGTGTCTCCTTAAGAATCTGAGGAGAGAAACTGAAGTCTAGCTTTAAAGTCAGTTATACCTAACCTAGGAATATAAATTCTCGAATGACTGTTGAATAGAAGATGTAGGTAATACTGATAGAGTGGGCAAATAGCATGTGTTCATGCTTTGGATTTTAGTGAAGTTTAACTCTGAGTTTGTGGGTGTGTGAAGCTCTGTTTGGAGGTAATTGTAGCATTCACATAATGTGCTTTACCCTAAATAAAAGGCACATTCTCAACATTTATGCCATATGTAATTAAACGTCATTTCAAGCAAGATCTCAGTTAAATGTTAGCTCATTTACTTAGTGACTTTAAAAACAGACTAATGGAACTTGTTATCTGGCAGTTTCTTCATTTAAGCTGTTAATACTTTATGAAGATGTCCCTGAACTGTATGTCTGGTATAACGTAAAAAAGAATTACGCATATTCTTTCACACTAAAATACTCACTTCTCTGCTGGATTGAATACATAGTAGAAAATGGGGATGCACACAGTCCATTTGCAGTTCCTAGCCTGGAATGCTAGTGGTATGTCTATTTTTAAACACTTCATTCTCCTGGATTTCTGAACTTTTTAGTGATTTTGCAATTTAGAAAAGCTATTAACTGCACAGTTAAATCATGTGCTACTACCAACTGTTAAATGTACTTAATGCAGTTTAACTAAAGACTGCTGCTGAAGGTAAAGCCTCTATTCTGTCTTTCTCCTTTTACCATCTACTGGTTTTAAAAATTCACTGGTTTTAGTGATCCTGTGACTACAGAGTGACCCAAGTCACTTTACTGATCCTGATGAGAATAAAACATCATCTTAAAAACACAAACAAATGTACAACAAACTTCTAGTGGCACAATCAACTTTGAAACTGCATTTAAAGTGATTGAAAGGACAAGAGAAAGCATAGGAACATCTGAGTCTGCTCCTTGAACTCTCATACTGTCTCTCCCCTGTAAAAAGGATCAGAGTATTTTTTTTTTTGTTTGGTAGTGTGGTGTTTTGGTGTTTTTGTGGTTTTTTTCTGATAGAGCTGCTAGTATGTGCTAGTTATTAGCAGTTTGAGCTCTAGTTACAAATTTGGGAAAGTACCACCAGTATCTGGCATTCACTCAGGTTGTATGAAGAAGCATCTCCTACTACTTAGTGTAGGTGCAATATAGATGAGGATTGGAGAATAAGTTTTCAGGAAACTATCTGTAGAAGCTGGCAGTTGCTGATTCGACATTAATTGTTAAAACAAGAAGATTGTCATTGCTTAAGAGTCTTCTTTAGTCCCATGATGGCAGTATTAGAGTGTTAATACTGCTTGCTTTCTCCGTTATACCCCATTTATACTTTCTTTCCTAGTTGCAGTCCAAGAAGTAGACCCTAGTATAGGTGGCATGCTGTTCTACTTGCTATTCTTATCCTGGACACCACTAGCACTGTTGCTGAGCATGAAGGCTTTTGTTTAGAACTCTGCACAAGGCTTTCCCCTGAGTTACAGTACCAAGACGCTTTGATTGTACTTGTCACCTTGAAGCTAGGTCTGTGCCACTTCAGAGGAGAATTAATGGTTGCTCCCAGTCTCCTCCTTCTGTACAAACTTCAATACTTGCTCTGCAACCTTTGTCTTCAGACAAAGCAACAATTCAACTAGGTCTTTAAGATGAGGTTTCAGCTTGGTGGTCTGAATTCGTGACTGTAATTTATTGTTCTTCAGTCATCCTGAAGGGTTGAATTTCAGTTTCTCCATGTAGGCCCAAAACTACTAAACAGAATAGTGATGCTCCCTGCTATCAAGGAATAAGGTTTGTCTGTGATAGCAGAAACTGTAAGTAACTTTTTGCATGCCAAACCAGACCTGGTTACTTAGGTAAATGCAGGCTTACAAGAAAGTCTGAAGAGACAGATGAAATACTGAAGAAGCAGATTAAATATTCTCTAAGCATCCGAGTAGAAGTTTCACAATCACTTCTGCTTCTCATGGGGGACTTCAACTTCCCAGATGTCTGCTGGAAATACAATACAGCAGAAGTGAAACAGCCCAGGAGGTTCCTGGCATGTGTGGAAGATAACTTTCTGACAATCTGATAGAGAATGAACTAGGGAAGGCACCCTGCTGGACCTGTTGTGAACAAAGAAAGACATGGATGATACGAAGGCTGGAGGCTCTCTTGGGCACAGCAAGCATGACATGATAATGTTTTTGATTCTCAAGAGAAGTAGGGAGCAGGGTTAGCAGAACTGCTTCTTTGGACTTCTGAAGGGCGAACTTTGGCCTGTGTAGGAGCCTGGTTGACAGATTTCCTTGGGAGGCAGTCCTGAAAGGCAAAGGAGTCCAAGAAGGCTGGACATTCTTCAAAAAGTAAATCTTAAAGGCACAGGAGCAGTGCATACCCTTGTGCTGAAAGCCAAGCCAGCAGGGAAAAAGACTGGAGAAAAAAGTATAGAGAGTTCATGACCCTTGGAAGAAGGGACAGGCCACTCGACTACAAGGATGTTGTGACATTATGCAGGGAGGAAATTAGAAGGGCCAAAGCCCAAATAAAACTTCATTTGACTATTTTGGTAACAAGGCAATAAAAAATGTTTCTGTGAACACAGTTAATAAAAGGACGGCTAAGGAGAATCTCTGTCCTTTATTGGCTGTGGGGGAAACAGAGCGACCAAGGATGAGGAAAACACGGAGGTACTGAATGCCCTCTTTGCTTCAGCCTTTAACAGTAAGGCCAGTTGTTCTCTGAGTGGGAAGACAGGGTTTGGGAGCAGAATGAAGCCCACATAATCCAAGGGGAAATGGTTAACGACCTGATACATCACTAATACACCTGCTACGAAAGTCTACAGGACTGAGTGTGTCCACCAAGTGACTTTCAATCATTTACCAGCAGTCATAGCTGACCAGGAAGGTCCCAGTTGCCTGTAGGTTAGCAAATGTGACACCCATGTTAGAAGGTCTAGAAGGAGGTATTGTGGAACTACAAGCCGGTCAGTCTGACCGTGGTGCTGGGGAAAGCTACTGAGCAGATGATCTTGAGCGTCATCATGTGACATGTACAGGACAACCAGGCGATCAGGCCCAGTCAGCATTAGTTTATGAAGGGCACATCCTTCTTGACTACCAGGGCCTCCTTCTGTGACAAGGTGACTTACTTGGTGAATGAGGGAAAGGCTGTGGATGTTGTCCGCCTAGGCTTAAGTGAAGACACTTTGACACCGTTTCCCACAGCATCCTCCTGGAGACACTGGCAGCTGATGGCTTGGATGGGATTATGCTATGCTGGATAAAAAATTGTCTGGATGTCTAGGCCCAGAAGTCTGTGGTGAATGGCGTTAAATCCAGTTTGTGGCTGGTCACAAGTGGCGTTCCCTGGGGCCCAGTACTGGGGCCTGTTCTTTTTAGTATCTTTATCAATGATCTGGATGAGGGGATTGAGGGCATCCTAATTGCCAGCTCCTGCATTTGGGTCACAGCAGCTCCATGCAATGCTGTGGTCTTGGGGCAGTGTGCCCAGGTGGCCAAGAAGGCCAACAGCATTCTTGCTTCTATCAGAAAGCATGTGGCCAGCAGGACTAGGGATTTGATTAGCCTGTTCTGCTTAGCACCGGTGAGACTGCATCTCAAGTACTGTGTTCAGTTTTGGGCCCCTTATTGCATGATGGACATGGAGGTGCTGGAGCCTATCTAAAGAAGGGCAACTAAGCTGATGGAATTGGAAGGGTTAGGTAAATGGTTAGACTCAGTGATCCTGAGGATCTTTTCCAACCTAAATGATTCTGTGGTTCTAAATGTACAGTTTTCTCTTTTTGACAGGGAGTATAGTCAGGTTGAAGCTTAAGGGATTGTGAGTGATGGAATGTTTTGACATTTCCTGGTAACTGTTTCCCATGTCTGGGATGAATAGTAGAATTCAATTCTTGCACACCAACAAGCCTGTAGGTTATCTTTCAGGTTTTGTTTCTTTTGTGTACTTTGCTTTCCTTGCCATGTTAATGCCCAAATCGTGCAGTATTACATGATCTCTTTGTCTTAGTAAGGTCTTTGTGACTACAAATTCTGACTAATTTGGAGTTCTTCAACTTGATTTTAATGAATTTCAGGTCATTAAACTTACTTCCCTGTGTGTCATCATCATTCTTTTTCTGGAACATAATTATTGCATAACAGATCTCAACACATTTGAGAGAAGAGGAATGTTCTAAGATCTTAATAAAATAGATGACTGTGGAAGAGACCACATTAATAGTTATACTGTGGGGGTATGAAGAAAGTGATTCAATATAAAGACTCTAATGGGATTTAAATTTAAAATGTTTTCATAAGAGGCATGAGGTGCTTTATGATTATTTGGAATGCTGCTATAAATATGCTTCTAACCAACAATTCTTTAAATAAAAAGTCAGCAATGTGAGATCTCAAGCGGTTTCTTTACGACAGTGATTAATGAGTTAAATGCAATTTCCAACTCTGTATTCCTGTTGAGTTCAGTAGTACTGATGTGCATGCCTTTTAGCAGTCAAGGCAGGGTTACTGAAGAAGAAGAATGAAGACTAAATTATCCTCCTTCTGTTAGAGGAAGTGTCTTCAGACCAGAGTTGAGATGCACTGGGCTCAGGAATTGTACTTTCCCTGTAGACAAGGGGAAAAATTCAGTTACCAGTACTCTTGATTTAGCATTCTGTAGCTCTTAGTTTAGAAGGGTGACTGCCGCAAAGACACACAGACAGAGAAGTAAACAAACTGAATCACTTTGATTGCTGTTGCATAAAAAAAATCTAAGAGCTTGCTAGGGATTCTGTAGAAACACTAGTGCTCCATCAAGTACTAAAAATGAGAAGAAATGTGAAAGGATATTTTATCTTCAGTGCCCTTTCAAGTTGTAATAAAAGACAGAATAAAGTGACAACTTTGATTTATTCTCACTTCTTCCTTCTTTTTCCCTTCCCCTGCTGCCCTGCCTCTGCCAGAGATACTTTTATGGGCTCTTTCACTACCTATGAGGTTTTGACCAAGGCATGTAACAAGGGTTTGAAGTTACCCTTGCCTAGTTTTCTGAAGATCTTAATAAATCTTTATTTTCATTTCTGGCTATTCTTCTATTAATTTTTGATTGCTTTGCTACTGCCAGCTAGAATTAAAAAGATACATTTGTCTCAAAAGTACTTACGTCTTTTAAAAACTGAGCTTGGGTATATGACTTAAATAATCCTCTTAAAAGCATTGTGTAGAGTTGGGTATTCTTTAAAATGCTGGGACAGAAACTTGAGAGAAATACAAGCAGTGATACTGATACAGTTGGTGTTTGGTACCAGCTAGCCCATTGTAATGTGAATGGCTCCAGCTAGTCACAGTAATGCTTTTTGTCTTCGTTGGGTGTTCTGGTGACAAAGTGAGATGGAAGAATTTAGGAAAGAAAGAACACATGCTTGGATGTAACAAATTGCAGAATTCAGTAGCTTATTTTTTAAAAAAATGTTTTGTAATGTTGAATATTCTCAATATAGATATTCCAGACTGCAGCTTCTGATGTCTAAGGTTCTGGTTTGATCTAATTCTGATAGTTTCCATGTTATTTTTCTTTAAGCTTGTCAACTTTTTAATGCTGATTAAATACAAGCACGATGAAACACTTTAAATCTATTCTTGATCTATTTTTTGATCCACATAAAAAAATGTTAAGATTTATTTAAATTTATCTTGTTTACATAATCAGAATGCACATGATTTGCATTAAATTTTAAAAAAAGATAGAACTTTATAAACAACTGACTGTTTTCAGAAATGGCAATTTCAGATCATAGGTTTTAAGTCCAAAAAATATAAATATTCATAACTAATCTATTTCATAGAATATTAATTAAAATATTTAATTCAGCAGCTTATCTTATTTCTAAGAAAATTTTGCATATATTGTTAAGCTGTTTTTCACGTTGGTGCATTTACTGCTTTGAACGTATTAGAGTAGAAGAGCCAATAGCTATTCTTTAAGAAGTGTGTAAATCTTGTATGCAATTGTGGTGTTGTATGCTATTTCCTTAATGAATAAAACCAGTTGATTCAAATATTCTGTTTGTTTTTGTCAATTTATCTTTCGGTAGGATGATGATGTAGTGGAAGAATATAGTGAAAATAATTTCTATGAATCTGATGAAGAACAGAAGGAAAAGGATCAGAAAGTGAAAAACGCTTACACTATGGACCCAGACCACAGGCTGCTGTTACGAAATACAAAGCCATTGCTTCAAAGCCGAAATGCTGCTGTATGACAAATTACCTTTTTATTAAAATGTTAAGATGTGTTGTCAAGTTTGTCACATGAAATTTTAATTGCTATTACACCAATTCTTGTACCAGCAATTAAATTGCTTTCTCTTTGACTTAGATTTTTGTATATTGCTAAAAATCTTCTGTTTATTTCCCGTTTTCAAATATTTTTAGTTACTTACTTTTTATTGTCTAATAATTTTTGTTTCATTGCTATTCAGATTCAAGATACAAAGTCAGGTGTCATAATGATGGCTTTAACTGGAGTCTCCTTTGTATGGTTTGTTTTGAAAGAAGGTTGACCATGACAGTATAATAGGGAAGTTTGTGACATGACTTATTAATTAGCATGAAGTTCACCATTTGTCACTTATTAAAAAACTTGAAAAGAAGGAAAAAGTATGGGGTTTAAGTTGCTTATATCTCAGTCTTCTGCTTTTCACTAGCCAGGATACATAATAGAATAATAGAATGAAAGATTTAAAGTGGAGACTAGATAACAGGTAGTATTGAACCTATATTTAATAAAAATAACCCCACAAAATTTGGGAAAGTTTTAAGTGGTATTTCCTCGGTAATTTTTATAGCTGATGTTAGTAATACGTACCTATTAGGCATGATATCAGTATGTTTACAGTTTGAATTACCTACATTTTTTCCTCTATTTGACCCTCTTCCTCCGTCTTTCTGTATGTTATACTATACAGTAAATGCTGGGAGGAATGAAAGGTACTTAATTAGCTTTGATTTTAGCAATAAAAAATATCTTTCTTCTGATGTTTTTTCCCCAGCCTGCTTTGTTGATTTCAAAGAATGTGGGTATGCACTTTGCTTTCTGAAGAAGAGTGGGTTGGCAGTTCTGTAGGTCTGAAGCAAATGTTACAGATACATATGACTATTTGAAGTTAACATGCTGTTCTGATGTTCTTCTTTTAGGTGGTAATGGCAGTTGCACAGCTTTACTGGCATGTGGCACCAAAATCTGAAGCTGGCATTGCTTCGAAGTCGTTGGTGCGTTTACTACGTAGTAATAGGTAGGTCAAGTCTGTACATGACATTGCTGTGTCAGTTTTTTTTGTGAGATTGCATACTTGTTTAGCCATAGTTATAGCAATGTAACTATTGTGTTATTAGATTTTCATTGTTAAATTGTCCTGTAATATTATTTTTTACTCAACAAATGATGATCATTAAAAGCAGTTCTATCATTTTCAGTATCACATCAGGTGATAATTCAGTAACATCAGTGTTTAATTCTTAAATATTACTTTCATTTTGAGAAGTACTACATCTGCCTGGTCAATGTATAAGTCAGTACTAACTAATTTGGTTAGTTTCTTGAATTTTGTTTTTTTTTTTTTTTTTAATATATTGTAAGTTCTTGGAAATTTAATTATATTGGAGTTCCTTACTGTCTTCCTAGGCGCTAAAGAAGTCTTCAGTTGTATATTATCTTTTTGAAGACTACTTGACAGAGAAACTAGGACTCTAGGACACATTTGTGTAAATACTGCTTAGAAAGGGAATGCTACTGAATCCCCTATGTTTCCTTAATCCTTGGATTTTTTTTCAAAGAACAAGTTTATATTTCATTCAGGGCATGTAATTTTAACCTTACCATCTTCAGTGTGACCTTTTCTGCTTCCTATGAAGGGTCTCACTGGCCATGTTTTGTAACACTGATAATACTCTTTTTCTTTGTGTTTGATAGTTTGGCAATATTTGCTGTGTAAAACTGTTTTTATTTTCCCCTCAGTTTTTAGATTTTGAACTTCTGTGTCTCTGTCTGAAAAGTCTTAAAGGGGTGATAGGAGACACAATTAAGATGTTTTCAGAATAGCTTTCTGACTAAATATAGTATTTTTGGCTACAGCTTCAGCATGAAAATGATATATTTTTTTAAAGTTGATCACGCCAAACAGACAAAAAATTTTTTGGTTTTTTTTAAAATCACTTTTCTTGTCTATGTCAAAATTACTTACCTTAGATGGGCTTTAACTTGTGTAAGGCTTAGAACTTCTACTCTGTAAAATTCTCCAGTTTACCTATGACTAATGTCTCTAACATTTACAAGTTAATAAAGAAAAAAAAAATAGAGTTTGGTAGAGTATTCATGTTTTTATTTCAGATAAAAATGAATCACTGTTATTTTAGTATTTGGTTTTATAGTACAGTATGCTTCCTGTTCTCTTATTCAAAGTAAAATAGCTAAAGCAGTTTGGCATATGTATAGATAGTGTATGGAACTAAACTCATACTTGGAAATTGAGAGCATTATTTTTGCATGTTGTTTATTGTTCATTTTTACAGAAATTTTGTCAAAACAGAAGTCATCTTTCCTCTACCTCACCTAGTGCCTAAAACTAAAATGGTGCTAGTTTTCTGATTTTTGTGACATTGAAGGGCTTGTGTGTTCTCTGTTACCAGACTGTATGAAATACTTTTACTATTAGAGCCACTCTGAAATAAGCTTTTGCTGTTTGCCCTTGAAGTTATGTGCCTATGGCCTTTAAATTAATGTCAAATATGCTATAATGTAGTTAGTGTGAGAGTGCCTGGAAGAGTGTTTCATAGCAATTTCCAGTCTTGGTTCATCATGTGCAACTGACTATTTCCATGTACCTATGTAAGAATTACATAAAAATAGGTTTAAAAGATATTAAATATTTCTCTATTATTACTTTTTTTTGTAAGCAACATCTGTAATTACCACAAGGCTGTTAGATATTTTTGAATAAGAGGAGATAATGGATGCGGTGATTTCTCTATTAGGGTGTGATTTGCATCATGAAAGAATTTGAGCACTCAAGGTTCAGAAAAATTGTGTGTAAATTATTTCATAGTTTTTAAGCAATTGGTGGCAGAAACTCTGTAGTTTAAAAGCTTTCAGACTAATACCCGGGATTCTTTTTGCTCACTGCTGTTGAGGCTTTTAAACTAGTACATTAATCATGAGAATATCCTCCAAACGTGTTTAATGTTTTTGTGTTTAGACTGTTACATAATTCTCTTGTTCGTATCTTGACAAAGTCTGTTATGTTAAAATGCTGCTTTTTGATAAATGCTTGTGTCTTTCAGCGTATACTGTTGAAGTCACAAGATTCCCTAGCCCTTTTTGAGAATTATTAGGAGTTTTTTTTTTAAGACCAAAAAAGTCATAGCAATTCTTGCTAGTTGTGCAAGGATTAGCTGTTCTTGTAACTAATGCAACCATTTCCACACTATAGATAATACTCATTCCTGAGTTGTGAAAAATACTGTGAAATATTTCAGTTTCAAGATGGTGGACAAAATGTAAGGTTTTTGTGAGGTATTTATGGAGATGCCAGAATGGCGATGTTTTAAACGAATTTGTGTTTTGAACAAAGACATAAAACCTAGAAGAAGCATTGAACCAGTGCTCTGATGTCAGTGACTTTTTTGCATATTGAAGTTTTTAAAAATGAGAGCCTGGTTTCATTGCACATCTTCCTGTGAAGCAAGTGATGAACTTCTAGAAGTTGACAGTAAGTTTTTTCCTTCCATGGTTGTGCCAAGTCAAATGTATAACTAACATTGGATTCAAACTGAATTGGAATTTCTTTGCCATGTTGCATTTTTTTGTGTGTCTGTAATTTTGCAGAATAACTCTTGTTTTTCTTTTCAAATTCTAGGGAGGTGCAGTATATCGTTCTGCAAAATATTGCCACTATGTCAATTCAAAGAAAGGTATACCCTATTTAGAATTTTCTAAATCACATTAAAGTAGCCTTCCTGTGTTTCACAGAAAGCATATTCTGCCTTTCAGGGCATGTTTGAACCTTATCTGAAGAGTTTCTACGTTAGATCAACTGATCCAACAATGATCAAAACACTGAAGGTGAGTTTAAAAGTGAATTTGTCTGTATGCTACTGGTCAAATCTGTTTGCAGCCGGTAAAATTTTCTTGCACTGAGGTGACACACACTGTTCAACACTGTTCCATTTTTCCCTGAGAAGTGTAGAGTTGTGGCTTTAAGTCCACAACTGTCCTTCAGGCTTGTCAGACTATCTGAAAGTTCTCTTGTTACCATGTTGTAGATGGAAGATGGGCTGTATTTTCCACTACAGCTTTTGGTACGTATCAATGATACAGAACCAGCCATTCAAACATTTATAGTTTCATTCTTTTCATGGGAGAAAGAATCTTATCAAATGAAGAGAAATGAAATAACACACCCTTTGATACTGTTAGCTTATAAAGAGTTTAAGTCTGTTTCCTTGAACGAAATGGGATAGCATTCGAGTTTCAAATTCTCTTTGAAGTCAGCATTCAATATAAGTAGTACTTTAGGCTTTCCTCAAGGCCGCATCTCAGAGCATGTTTTAGGCTGTTGTCTTGTTTTCTCTATTCTTAGTCTTTAACAGATGCAAAATCCTTGACAAAACAATAGCTTAACAATTTTCTACTATTAAGTGCTTTTTCTGTTCTTTTGCTCTAGATTGTCGTAGGCATTTGTGTTTAGGAGTGGAAGGTATGGGTTTCCTAGAGAAACATTTTTTCCTTATTTTCATTGAACATCCATGTTGCATTCTCATTACATGTACAGACTGGTGCAGTCCAAGTTGACTATGCCCAACCCATCATTTTTTTTTTATTATTACGACATTAAATATGTAAATTTGAGGTAGTTGGAGGCAAAAAGATCTTCCCCATATTTAACAATTCTGAAAACTGTTGGAAATACTAGTAAGACTTAGTACTACCCCAGAAAAAACACTCCTGAAATAGATGAAAGTTAATGTATTTTAAATTCCCATATTAATTGTTAAAACAATGATGAAGAGGTGGAGAAGAAAGAGTCCTGGTTTTTCCTTTAGTTACCTCAGTTCGTTCTTGGTGGCTGAAGAATTCAGGACAATCTACACTGTTACATACAGAAGAAAATCCTATGCTTTTCTCTACCTCTTACCCCTGTAGTTTCATTCTGTAAGCTTTATGATGGGAGGATGAGACCTCTGGCAGTATTTAAGATGTGGGAGCACCATAGTATTCATATGCTGCAGTGTTCAGCTCTCTGTTTCTTTCCCAACATAAAGTTTACTTTTTTGATCATTGCTCAGCATTGAGCTTATATTTTCATGGATTTACCTGTTTTAACCACAGATTCTCACTTATAATTAGTGGTAATCAGCTCAGAGCTTATCTTTTTCTGTAAGTTAAGGCTTTCCCTCTAGTTACGATGGCAGGCTTTGACTTGTTTCAGAGGTTACTTGGTAGAGTCCATTGGGAGTCAGTTTTGAGGGATGTAGGAGTCCAGGAAGGCTGGACATTTTTTAGGAAGGAGGTCTTGAAGGCGCAGGAGCAGGACATCCCCACGTGCAGCAAGTCAAGTCTGTGGTGTAGAAGGCCGGCCTGGCTGAATAGAGAGATTTGGATTAAAATCAGGGAAAAAAGAAGGGTTCATGGCCTCTGGAAGAAGGTGCATATGACTCATAATGAGTATAAGAATGTCGTCAAGTCATGCAAAGAAATAATTAAAAGGTTGAAAACTGAACTAGAAGTTAATCTGGCTTTAGAGGTGAAGTACAATAAGAAAATTTCTACAAATACATTAATAATAAAAGAAAGGCCAGGGAGGGCCTCCATTCCCTACTAGATTCAGAAGGAAATATGGTAATAGAAGATGAGGAGAAGGCTGAGGTGCTTAATGCCTTCCTTGCCTCAGTCTTTAGTAATAGAAACATTGGCACCAGGG
>WTSP01014755.1:60254-79502 GCA_025331215.1 Actenoides lindsayi | reverse complement strand
TCAGCAGTCCTGGCTGACTGGGGAGGTACCAGCAGATTGGAAGTCAGCCAACATAACACCCATATATAAGAAGGGATGGAAGGATGACCTGGGGAACTGCAGGCCTGTCAGTTTGACTTCAGTACCAGGGAAGTTGATGGAGCAGATCGTCCTGGGTTTTATTATGCAGCACATAAAGGACAACCAGGTGATCAGGCCCAGTCAGCATGAGTTTATGAAGGGCAGGTCCTGTTTAACAAACCTGATCTCCTTCTATGACAGGGTGACCTGCTTGTTGGCTTTGGTGAGGCCTTCTCATTACTTTTATAGTTCCTACATGAATGTGTTGAAAAGCAAAAGACCAACAAACACATTTGTGGAATTACATTGATAGTCTTTCTGTGCTGTAAAATAGTCTCTTATTGTTTCCTGCCTATTCCTCTCTTCTGTTTATCTATTTGTGTTGTATGCTATGCTAGATATGTACCTTTTAAGAACCTTTAGTGACAGGTTGTGCCAAATTGCTTCTGAAGTACAGGTTACTGTATTAATTAAGTGTCCTTGTCTATGTGCATCCAACTTAAAAAATACCAACAGATTTCTAAAGTATAACTTCCCTGTAAAGAGACAGAGTTGTCTTTTTGTTTTTCAGTTTACCTCATTCAGTTTCTATTGAAGTTCTTTCTTCTTCAAAGTTAAGACAACCTGGAATCATAGCATCTTAACAATATAGACCAGGTGTTGTATATCATCCTCTTACTCACCAGGCGTCGAGAGGTGGCCTTTCAGGGTCTGATGTTGATAATAAGATCTGAGGAGTCTCAAAGATGGAACTGTTTCTTTCTGGAGTTTAAAAGTCTTTTATTGCAGTTCATGTGAATATAATGGACACTTTTATTTCTCCCTCGCTGCAGTTGTGATTTCTCTTATTTCTTCTTAATAGTGTCACATGGTTCTTACATGCTAAGGCCTGTTGTATAACATTGGAAACCATGGTGCCAGAAGTATTTCAAGTCATTTTGATAGGCAATGCAACACTAAAGTTAGTGCTTATAGAAGATGCATCACAGAACCCTAGAGTCCTTCTTAGAAAACCTTACATGCATTTGCAAGGAGAATATTCTTCCTGAGTACAATGCTACTACCAGTTTATAACTGAAATCTGGTATACTCTGTTGAGTTTTAAGTAATATTTTTAGTAGTATAATATTTTATTTATATACAAAATTGTTTATAATATTTTATTTCAGCTTTTGATAAAATACCTTTTTTTTTTTTTTGTCTTGTAGCTTGAGATCTTGACAAATTTAGCAAATGAAGCCAACATATCAACTCTGCTTCGAGAATTTCAGGTTTGTGCAGAAGTCTATGTTTGGAGGGGGTTTGGGGGTTTTTTTGTTTGTTTGGGTTTTTTTTGTGGTGTTTTTTTGTTTGTTTTTGTTGTGTGAGGTGGTTTTGGTTTTGGAATGTTCTCTGTTGGCCAATTGCCATTACTGGATGCTTCATCTAGACTTTTTATTGTTAAATTTTTCAAGTCTTCTCCAGGATAAAATGTTGTTGCAGTGGAAATGAAACTGTCTTATATCATAATGAATAATGGTGGTTTTTATATGTGGAAAGGAGTTGCAGTGGTTTTTTTTCTGTCAAGGTTTAGGGTCAGGGCAGTCCGCTAGAACTATAACAGATGCTCTCTGTTAAGCACTCTACCCTCCCAAGGGGAAGAGAAAGGGAATAAGGGAGAGACGCTTATTGATTAGAAATGAAAGCTAGAACAGCTTTAATGAACATAATAATAATAAAATGGAAAATGTACAAAAGCAGTATACCAACCCAACCACCCTGATGGCAATTAAGTCATCATCATCACTGTTGCTGTGGACCAGGCACTGGGGAAGTCCCAAGCTGGACTCAGTGACAGATGGGAACTGGATTCAGGAACACATGAATTTGAATCGAAGGCAGAATGGACGGAATCTTCCTCAGATGCCGGCCGTTGAAGAAGAGACCCTCCTGATCCCTCAGCTTTATACTGAATATGACATCTATGGGCTGGAATCCCTCGTTGGTCAGTTTAGGGTCACCTGTCCTGTCAGCTTCTCCCTGCAGGTGCAGCCTTTTACTTTTTGCACCCCCAACATGGTACACAAGGTTTAGCAGTGACCTGCACACCAGTCCTTGGTAGTAACTCTATACATGGAGCGTTATCACTGCTGGAAGCAGGCACAGTCTGCAAAAATATGCTGTAACTTCAGACATTGCAGTTAGATAGAAGCGACTGAGCTGAAAAGTAAAATCACTGAACAGAATTCGTTCTGTTCTCACTCAAACCAGGACAGTTTCTCTCTCTTTCCCTAGCAAAAAAAAAAAAGGGCGGGGAGAAAAAGCAATTCCAAATTCTTCAAAACAAATTCTACCAACTTGACTGACACTGTAAGTCACTAGATGATAGGGTCTTAATTTTAGCAATAGTTGGCCATTAGCATTTATTGCCAAACATAATTTCCATAAGTCACTGGATGAAATAGTATTATCTGCCTATATTGTGAACACTATCTGTCATTCTTTTTTCCTCTTTGCTTATGACATTTGTTTTCATTGCCTCAGTTCTCTGGCTGGATTTCTCTGAAAGGTGCTGGTTCTCAGGCAGGTAGGTTATTCATAGTTTCACAGATGCTCCTGGTTAAATGAACTGCAACCTTTCTGAAGAGAGAGCTCATCAACTCCTCCAACCTTGCACACAAACTAGTTGCTGTTTTGGGGTAATTGTCCCCTGCCCCAAGCTTTCTTGAAATCAAAGGTTTGCATGGGCATGGATGACCAAAGCCAGCAAGAAAATGTCTTCTAAAAGTGACAATGGAAAAAAGTGTAAATTCTAATGTGCAATATGGCTTTCCAGATTAAATTTTCTATGCAGTGTATCTGTCTTATGAGGATAATATATTAAGTCTTTGGTTCACAAGACTTATGTTTTGACTAATAAAAATCCTGTTTCCTTAGACTTATGTGAAAAGCCAAGATAAACAGTTTGCTGCAGCTACAATTCAGGCAATAGGCAGATGCGCGACAAACATCACTGAAGTGACTGACACGTGCCTTAATGGCCTTGTATGTTTGCTGTCAAACAGGGATGGTAAGCTAAATGTTTTGTTCGTTTTCTCAGTAGCTGATGACATGAAGCCTTTTATTAATGAGAACCATAAAGAGCAGATCATGTTAAAAATGGGAGTTGACTTTTATAAGAATAAAACTGACATGACTGGATAAAAGTAGTGATTCTGATGCTTCTTGTTTGAAGCACTTCAAAAGTCTCTTATGATCATTGGGTATATATTTTCTCCTTTGTTAGTAAATTAATTCCATGTCGCCTGCAATTACATGTTTGGTTTTTTTCTCAAAATGCCTTAATTGTTTAAGTGTGCTGTTGTCATAGGTAACAGTAGTTTTACTATTACATGTTTAGTTGCATTGAAACACTTAGCCTGTAGAGGGTGCTGAAAGCTTGGAATGTTTTGGGGTTTTTTTTACTGCAGCAATGCCCAACTGAAAAAAAACATTTATTAAATAGTTTTAGGATAAACATGCACAAATTTGATTTGATTTTATAATCTAGCCTTCTGTCACTTTTATATTGTGAAACAGAGTTGCACGTCACTAAGGAACACAACAAGGAGCAGATAAAGTAAAATAGAATACATCAGTACTGTAAATCAATACCTGATAGTATTGTGCCAATGAATATTGCACAGAAGTCAGCAAAAGAATCAGAAGATTATCGTACAATGTACAGTCTACATGAATATGTTTGGAAGTACTGGAAATAGAGCTGTAGTTAAAATTGTCAGGAAGGAGGAAAAGCATGGTCTTGCAGTGGCCTGAAGTAATTAGAATTGTGCAGAGAACACAGGTGGGATCCACTCTAAGCGTTGAAAAGAGAAGTTAATTCTGCTCCATATCCATTGTACCAGAAATTCCTGAGAGGCCTCAGTGTATAGCTTGGTAGTTTTAATATATGTAACTTTAATTTCCTAGTACTCCAGACCTTACATCATTTTATGTTTTTCTGCTTATCAACTGTGTTTAAAATATCTTCCCATGTTGTGTTTCAAGGCCGTGTCTACACAATGCAGCCTTTTGTATTACTTTCAGCAATGACCATATTAAAAATACAAGCTTCAAAGCTTGTTCGTGATTCTGCCTTATTCTACTAGTAATCGTCTTCTAGATAAGTAGGCTCCTTTCAGCAAGTACAAATCCCCATTTCTTTTCTGTCTTACATAGAATAATAAAACTATCGCTTCAGAATGCTGTTTATTACTTAATAATCCTTCCTTCTGTTTTCCTGCTTTGTTTTTCTTTTTACTATGAAGGAACCAAATAAGAGAAAAAGGCTTTTTTTTTTTTTTAATTCCTATTATCATACCTTCTCTAAATTCATCAAAGTAATTATATATATATATATACACACACACACACATATATGCATGTGTACAGAGGTCTGTCTCAAAAAGGTTAGTTTTCTTGACTGTTTCTAAGTAGTTGTCTAGCAAATACAATTATCTTCTTGTGCTTACTGTTCTGAAAGACTGCAAAGGGTATATTGAGGATCTTTTAAACCTGGCAGCTGGCAAATTGCTTTACCATAGCTGCAGTGTCTTTATTCCTTCTTTCAAGGAATGAACAGAATGGCATAATTTACATGGTACCTTCGCTTAGGTGGCAGGAAATTACCGATAGTCACAGCTTACTGAACATAAGAGTTTTAGGCATGGTAAAGGGAGTTAAAAAAAGATACTTAGCATGTGTCGGAGAACAGATTTAAAAGTCAGTTAATCTTGCTTTCCTCCAGCTTTCAGCCCTAAAGTGTACAAGCAATCTGTTTGCCATACTACTTCTTCCATAGTTGTTTGAAGCCTGTAAGCTGTTCTGAAGTGCACGCACTTGCATAGTGTGAAGCCCAAGCTGGTAAGTCCAGCAGGTTGTGAGGTCCCTGAAAGCAGTTGACTCTGCTCGATCTGCACTGTTTTCATATTATTGGGAATTCACTTGAGTGCAGAGAGAAGTGATCAAATTAATTCTACTAAATCAAAATAGCATCCTGAAGAACCAGCTTGTGACAAAGCTGCCTTCTAATTCTATGTTTTTGTTCTGGAAAGGCCTTTATTGTAGATAGAAGCCAACAGCCAGGATCTCTTGCCTATATCTGGCATAGGAACTTGGCTGCTGAGAGGCAGAATGTCGTTGTACAAAACAGTGTATTCAGGAGTGAGTCAGGTCAATCTGGGATAACTCTTCACAAAGCTCTTTGAGTGTTTCATCATTTAACTTTCTAGATATGCTTCTGTGATGCAAATGAGGTGGGTTTTTTTACTGTAGCCCACAGCTTCCCCAAGTAGGGGACATTTTACTTTAAACAAAGCACTCATAAATACACAAATAAAATTTCAAGAGCAGTTCACAACTTCTCCAGAGCTTTGTTTCTGGAAGCTCTGTTGAGGGCTGATAATTATTTTCCTTCCTTGTCTACTGAAGGAAGTGAAACAAAGAAAAGTTATTTTGGCTCTCCAGTATAATGTTTGGCATTTGACTGATGCAGAAGGATCTGTATAGACTGGATGGATGGTCCAAGGTCAATTGTATGAGTTTCAGTAAGGCCAAATGCTGGGTTTTGCACTTTGACCACAGCCCCCATCAGTGCTACAGGCTTGGGCAGTAGTGGCTGGAAAGCTGCTCAGCAGAGAGGGACTTGGGGATGTTTATTGATAAGCCGGCTGAACATGAGCCAGCAGTGCACCCAGGTGGCCAAGAAGGCCAATGGCATCCTGGCCTGGATCAGGAATGGTGTGGCCAGTAGCACCAATGAATGTTTTTTACTCCTGTACTTGGCACTGGTGAGGCTGCATCTCAAGTACTGTGTTTAGTTTTGGGCTCCTTACTATAAGAAGCACATTAAGGTGCTGGAGCATGTCCAGAGAAGGCCAACAAAACTGGTGTGGTGCCCAGAGCGCATCTTATGTGGAACAACTGAGAGAATTGGGATTAAATAGCTCGGAGAAAAGCAGGCTGAGGAGAGACCTTATTGCTCTCTACAACTCCCGGAAAGGAGGTCATAGAGAGGTGGGGACCAGTCTGTTCAACCAAGTAACAAGTGATAGGACAAGAGGAAATGGCCTTAACTTGTGCCAAGGGAAGTTTAGATTGGGTATTGGGAATTTCTTCACTGAAAAGGTTATCAGGCACTGGAGCAGCTTGCCCAGGGAAGTAGTTGAGTCCCCTCCCTGGAGGTATTTAAGAGTCATGTAGGTGTAGTGCTGAGGGATATGGTTTAGTCAATGCCTGGTCAGTGTTAGGGTAGTTATTGGACTAGATGATCTTGGAGGTCTTTCCCAGTCTAGGAAATTCTGTGATTCTGTGATGCATTTCCTTTAAGCAATTGCCTTTATAATTTCATCTCACCACCGGCCACTTTTAATTTCAGTCAACTGCACCAGTCAACTTAGTGTCATCTGGAAATTTGTTGAGGGTGCACTTAATCACTTGCACAGCCTTGCTATGAGATTCAACTGGTAAACTCCTATCAAAAACTGCTAATGCAGTTTTGCTGCTTTCAGACATAGTGATTTTACAAATTATAAACTGGATAAATTAGTCTTCAGTTGTGTGTTTTAGTTTCTGCAGGTATTGGTTGGTGTAGGTGGAAGAAAATTTGTCTCAACATCAGTGGAATCAAATGTAGCATTTCAGAATTCAGCTTTTGAATGTTCTTTGGTAATGCGCACGTTGCTAAGATCTTTTTATGAGTTTCTGTTCTAACGTGGCCAAATTATCAATTGTGAAAGTCCGTCATTCCGTCTCCAAATGTTACTAATACATTGTCGATTTTTTATATACACCATTATTTAGCAAAATAAAACATTGTATAACTGAATATATATATATCCTAAAAGGATTTTTGGAAGTTGTCATGCATGAGGGTCTTCTGAGATTATCCTGCTCAGAGTAGTCATTTCAGTATTACTTAAAAATTGGCAAAAACTAGCATTGAATGGTATACTAAGATTTTTACTATGACTTACGAAAATTGAAGTTGCTGATACCTCCTGTAGTCTGCTTTATTGGTAAAGGCATTCCTGATCAGATCTTCTGTGACATTTTTCTTTCTTTTATGAATTTAATTAACTTTTTATGACCCTTTAGATATAATTTACAGTCTGTTTTGAAATTCTTGCATTCGTGGTTGCCTTGTATGCTCTTTTTCTTTAATAATTCTAGCAGAGTAACATTTTAAAATTTATTACTGCTCATTCAGAATGCCAATTTTATCTTCCTCTTTGTTTTTTTGTTTGTTTGGTCTTTCAACCTAGATGTGTATCTTCTATTTCATGTTCTTTTTTTTTTTTTTTTTTTTTCGATTCTTCATGTGCACAAAGCAAGCCACAAAGAGCCTGCTTTGGTTTTTTTTCTGGTTTGTCAGTCCTTATTCTAGTACAAATTCATTTTACTTTTGTTTGGACTTTCCTTTTTGGCATCTAGACTCGCATAAAAGGAACCATACTAGTTTACTCACCTACAATTCTGATTCAGTTCCTTAAATTTGCTCCTACAGATTGCATTAAAGTATTTCATATAGTGACACTTCATCTACTCCATTTTATCATAATCAGTTCTACATTGATAACAATTGTTTTTAATAATGACTCAGGTTTTTTGATTCAGTTTTGTTTTGCTTAACCAGTTCTCCTCTTTAAGTAGAATCACAAAACACTCAATGATGAAAGTTGTCATTACTGTGTCCTCCGCTCTAAATACTCCCAACTGTAGTTTTAAAATCTTGAGAATTGTCTTCTTATTTTAATATCTGGAAAAACACAATTTAAACTAAATTGATCTGTAGGATTGTGCAAGACCTTGAGATACATGAAGTAGATATGTTAACCTTCCTTCAAGAAATTACTTTAGATAAATGAGTGAGATGCAGTGTCAAGTAAAAGATGACACAAAATACTACAAGCTAAAGTTTAAGCATTTCAGAGGCTTATGGCATAATGATGCATTCTCAGAGCTTTTGAAAAGCCTTTTTCCTTAAGGAAGTTTGCTTTCTGAAAAAGAAATAAATTAAAAATTTAAACAATTTAGAAGTCTCTTCCCCATAATTTCTTTTGAAACCTCAGTGTGCTTGATTGCTGAATGAATGGTCCATGTGTATGATTAATTCTTGAAATGTAGGAATACCTCTGTGATATTTAACAAATGGTAGTTAGGCTTTTTCTTTGTTTTAAGTATTGACAGTTTAGGAGAAATAGTTACTGCCTTTTTTGTAGCACAAGAGAAAACGAGAATTCTGTTGAACTCTTACAGTAGTCTTTGTTTTGGTTTCAGCTTTGGTTGTATTTGACTGTCTTTCATTTTTCCTTACTGCATGAGTTTACTCTTGCATAGAAGCTTACCTCTGCACCAGTGGGTTTTTTTCAGCTTCAAAAATTGTACATTTCATACAAGTTGATCAGGCTGTGAATGTTACTTGTTACAGTAGTTAAGCACTCCAGTGCATGACTTTGGCATAAATCTTACAACAGCTTGCTATTTATTTAGAAGCTTCATTTGAATGTACTAAAGATTAGATTACAGATCTGAGAGAGACTGTTTAGAAGGTGAAAAAGTGCAAAGGAAATGTTTAGATATTTCTCTTGTTTATGAATGAGCTGTTCCTGTTAATGTTGTATATTTATTTGAAAATTAAATTTGGAAATTAAACAAGTGTTTGCATTTTTAATACAGACAGCAAATTACTTATGAATATGCATAATTTCAATAAGAAACAGATGTTTTTTCATGCTGTTCCTGAATTTGAAAAGGAAAAATACAAAATACAGCTTTACTAAAAGACAATTTAAAAAAAAAGTATGTAACGTGATGGTATTTTTACATTTAGAACATTCCTCTGTTCTCTTTTTTGCTGCTTAACTTGATACTGGAAGCTGAACTTCTATTACTTAGTAAAGTGATTTACATGTTTGTTACCAAGTAAATAGAATTCAGTTTTGCAAAGCATTTTGAAACTTGATAACATCTTCTACAATCAATTATTTATGGCTTTTTCTTTTGCATAAATGCTTCTAAAATTAATAATTTGTTTTGTCTTAAACAGAAATCGTAGTTGCTGAAAGTGTTGTTGTCATTAAGAAACTGCTGCAAACCCAGCCAGCACACCATGGTGAGATTATTAAGCGTATGGCCAAACTCTTGGATAACATTACAGTGAGTATTTATGCAGTGTCTTATTTTCCTTGTTGACTAATAACAATCACACCCTCTCTGTTAAATTTGGGCTATAAATGGCAATAGATATATGAGAAATAGAACATAATTTAAAATTTTTGACATAAAATACCTTTTTTTGTGATTGAGGAGAAGGAAATAGAAGCTATCAGCATTAATTTGTGCCTTAGATCTGAGAAGCTATTTTGAAGGAGATTGCTGGAAATGCTAAGTATTGCTACTACCCTTAGGCCAAGATGGAACAGCAGGATTAGAACATGGAGTAGGTAATCTGAAATGAAAATAAGGACAAAGCAGCACTTAACATGAGGATTTTCGGCCTGTTGTCTTACTCATCTGGGGTGGAGTTTAAGAAATCTTATGATGAATCTTTTTTCCCAAAAATCTTCTACTGCAAATCACCCTACCTTTCCATGGTACCAGACAAGCTGCTGTTGAGTGTGTTGCAATGTTTTTTGAAGTCCCATTTTTATCTTTTGGGTATTTAAGATTCTGTGCCATTTAACAGTAAAATTTGCATTATTGCCTATTATCTATCCTTGGAATAAATTGACATTTAGGTTTGTCAATATTTACTTCCAAGATTCTCCTCACAGTCCCAGTTATTGATAAAACATTTAGTGGTCTATCCTGAATTATAGTTTAGGGCTGTAGACCATTAGCTACCTATCGCATTATATCCTAAAGGTGACAGATTTTTCTGATACTTTGCCAAATGAGTTTGTCATATTTCCACATACTGTACAAGAGAAAATAGTTTTCTAAATATTCTGCTTTACACTTGAAAGTGCTTTGTAGCTGTTTTAAACAACTGATACTTCTGAGTAAATATGTCAAGTTTTAAATGCAGGGGCTTTTTTTGGAAAACAAAATTCTTTCTCAAGTTGAATGAGGGGGCAAAAAAAAGATATGCAGTACTTGAAGTACTTTGTACTGATGTTTTCCAATAATGATGTTGTATAGAATACTAGTAAAAAGTAGTAGGACAACAGTCTGTGGTACATAGCTGTCATGGAAATAAACTAACAAAATCTGAATCTAAATCATGCTTCTAATTCAAGAAAGAAGCAGTGACAGTGATACTGGAGACTCTCCAGTGTGATTGTTCTGCATCTTGTTTTGTATTTTTCTCTGTGATTTTAATAACTTCCAGAAAAATAACTACTTCAGTATGCTTAGGATTTTGAATTAAAGAATAAATTTGGAAGAAGTTCATATTTATTATTGCAATGCCATATCATTATCATGAAATAACTTGCACATATTATGATCGCAAATGGATGTATTCATTCACAGAATCACAGAATTGTTTGGGTTGGAACAGACCTTTACAGGTCAACTCTTCAACCCTTTCAGACACTTCTGAAAAGGAAAAACATATTTTTACACTTTAGGAAGGTGGCGTTTGTATTATTTAATTACTGAGATCTAAGTTTTAAAATTTCAACATTTAATGAAGCATTACTGGAATTTCTGAGATCTGCACATGTATTCTAAACTTTGATCTTACTATGGCAAGAGCAGTTGTGAGTTGACGTAACACAGTTGCCTTGTTTTTTGTCTCCTGTAAGATACTGAGACTCAAAGCAAGGATCCCTGACCCTTAGTACATTGACATACAGTATACATATGTACACACACTTTACACAGATATTTTTTCTTTCCTGATCTCTTCTGTTGGGGAAAGTATTTCTGGGCTCATTTTTAAGTTGGGATTGAAACACTATTTCTCTATGCAAAAGCATACTGCCATCTTTAAAGGACTCTTTCATTTGGATGTAGGAAAAGGAGCCAAATGATATGGTATGATATGATCTTGAATGAACTTGAAAGTAACCGGAGGGTGGGGGAGTGTGGACAAAGAAATTCTTTGGTGCTTCTTAAAGTTGAAATTAATTTAATGCAATGTAAAACATAACTGAAAGCATGAACAGAAATCGATACAATTAAATCAGGTAAAAATAAATTTTTTTGATTGTTCTGTCATGAATTAGTTTAGGTAAATAGTGAACACTTAGAGACTAAAATAAACAAAGTTGGTGTAAACTGTATGGAATACATTTTTGGGTTAGTGCCTGAAGTTATTTCATTCATGTCATTATAAATTTCACTTCTGTTTTCCTGAGATTGTTATTATCAATGATGAGGTGCCTGAAAATCTCTGGTAGCAATGTTTCTTTCAGGTCATCCATTCTGAAATTTACTCATTGTCTTCATCTTGTCTTCATTCTTGTCTTCATCGTCCTAATCTACAGAAGCCATTTAGAAAGTGATAAGATGAATAGTGAGCTAAATATATCTCACCACCTATAAGAAATACTTGGAAGTTCAATTAAAATCTATGGAGCTCTTGTAGACCACTGACTCTCATTTACAGTAAAGCTTAGGACTAGATCCATTTCAGTTTGCTCTTTGGTTGTTTATTACATGTCTGAACAGAGTGTTTATTTTTCTTCCTTTGTTTTTGTATATTATCATTTTTACCTTAATCTTTTCTGCTGGGTGTGCCCAGACAAGGATCTATAAGATGTATTTTGTGTCTGTTATTAGTTGAATACCTAGACCTGTGCATAGCACAGCTCAATCTAGCCATATTCCATCTCCTTTCCTCCACACAATTCAAATGAAGTAACTAAGAAATGCATGTTATATGGTGTTCTGAAGATATTAAACAACAAGATTATAGGATATCTTTAAACTTTCTCTTCTTTAAAATCATAAAAATGTTCCCATTGGGCTGTTAATTTGTTAATAATGTTGTCATGCATTACTGTTTATAACTTGGTACATTATGGGCCAGAGATCTAAGCAGTGCTACTTTGTGCTAGGTGTTCACTCCGAGGGAAACTTAATTAGTTTTGTCTATATAGAGTTACAGAAGTTTAAAAAATATGCATGTGGGAAAGGGCCATTTAAAGAAGGATGATACTGGTTCCCTCCGAATTTGCTTTCAATGGAGTAGTCACATCTTTAGGAGCACCAAAACCTGGTGCTTTAAGGGGAGGGATATAAAGAAAAGAGCAAGTTTGTTGTGATGCACCTCCAGTGTACTTTCTCAGATGCTGACTGGAAGCTTGAGTTTGCTATCCACCATGCTTACTAGTCTAAAAATTCTGACCTTTCCTCATATCCCAGATCCCTGATAAGCCTTTCTGTCGTCTTTTTCTCTTTCCTGGTTCTTCTGTGGTTTTTGAAATGGGGGGACCAGAAGTGCGCTCAGTAGTCAGAGTGCAAAATAAAATTGTTATGCAGTGACATAATGATATGATTTGTTTTGTATTTTTTTCCTGGGGTTGTCTGCCTTTTGACTTCCGCAGAACACTGACTTAACAATTCTGCAGTTCTATGAAAATTCATGGTTCCAAGATATTTTTCCCTAGAAATAGTTTGAGGTCCATTGGTATGCGTAGAATATTTTTTTCTTAAGTTCTGTTATTAATGTTTCAAGGCCCACCTGCATCACTTCTGCCCAATTTTAAATAAGTCATCTTGAACTGTTCATGCTGTGGTTTAGTTTAGATTGTCTTGAATAATTTCATGTCAGCAGACAGCCTACTAGACTAGATAGCCTCTTCTAAGTTACTTGCAAATCTGTTGAATAGCACATTTTCCCCTATAGCTCCCTGTGGGATATCTGATGATTACCTACCATTGTAACTGGGATTTGTGTTTTCTATTACGTAGTCCTTTTTCATTCATGAGAGTGCCTTTCCACACTGTAAAAGATGACATTTTCAAAGATGTTGTTGAGGGGCTTTTCAAAAGCTATTATAATAATCTTTTATCTAATATGTGTCATAGAGA
Source organism: Actenoides lindsayi (assembly GCA_025331215.1). Classification (NCBI taxonomy): domain Eukaryota; kingdom Metazoa; phylum Chordata; class Aves; order Coraciiformes; family Alcedinidae; genus Actenoides; species Actenoides lindsayi. Next base: position 66,443 of record WTSP01014755.1, on the reverse strand, counting down.
TGTATAGTCTACTCTTTTAGAAAATATTTCCTTCAAAACACTTATGATCCAGAATTTCTCTTAAGTAAAGTACTTGCAGATTTAATCTGAATTAAGTTTTGAAGTTTGTTTACATCAGAAGTATATGCCTTCTGATTTATCTTCCTTCACTTTTGGCAATGAATGAGTGTAAATCCACCTAGCAAGAATTAGCCCTGAGTGATAATGTCTCAATGGTGTTCTGCATTTCTGTGTTTCCTCATATAAAGTTTCTACAGTAGTCTCCAAATTAGTTTCTGCCTTTTTCTTTTTAGAAAAATAATTTGATGGTACTTTCTACCCAGTAGTGATTGCATTCTGAGTGATGGGACTCTTACAGTTCTGGTGTGATTTTTCTCCAGACTTTCTCTTATGGTATTACTAAGGCAGGTTTGGTTTTTTTTACTTCTATTAGGTGGTGAATTCTGACATCCTTGGTTTTCATTACAGACTTATATTCCTGGTTTCTTCTAGAGTACAAGTGAAAATATGAGAGAAGTCTGAAATGTTTTCTGATCTAGAGATGAGGAGGAACACTTGTTGATGGAATAAAGATAGAATAAGGAATTGCAAATTCAGAGGAAAAATAAAATACATGCATGTAACTTTGAAGAACTGAGTATGTGGGGAAAAGCATGTCACTTATGGAAGCAATTAAGAATTACTAATTACTGGTTTTCTTTTTACTGGGATTCTTATTAGTAGACTAGGTAACTGGGAGTTCTTTACACTGCTCTGTTCATTCGTACAACAACAACAACAAACATGAGTTCTTCTGCAGTATTCCTATGGAAATACCACTTACTGGTATATTTCTGGTAGAACGTCACAGAAGAGGTGGCTTGCTTGCTTTAGTTAAGTTCTCCTTTCCTTCAGTGTTGGGAAGGTATTACAAAATGTGATGCTTATATGTTCATACATATTTCAGTTCTACAAGCTTCAGATTCTAGCCATGCTCTTTTCTCTAGGATGCAATTTAATAATGTATTTTTAAACCTTTATCTAAGTAATGTCTTAATAAAAAATTCTCATAATTTTATCATTCTTTTGCTTGCTCAAATACCTGTGTAATGTTTTAGAATTTGAGAGGAATACATTGCCTTTGGGCCATTGTGTCCAGGGACATTGTACACTGAACTTGAAACAAATATTCAGCTTGAATAAAACACAATTTAAAAAAACCTGTACATTGTATAAGAGGTGGCAGTCATCCGTGGAGATCCTATTCTAAAGGAATTTTGTGTAGAGGTTCAAATAATGGAGGAGTCCTTGAAGGTCTGCCATTTGAAAACAAAAGTAAAACAACACTTGCGTTTTACTCCCGTTCTTTCCTGTGTACCTTTTCTTCTTGCTGCCAGTCTGACATTTCACATCTACGTCATCTCTTTCCATTTCTGAATCCAAGTAAAATTTAAGAAATTGCTAGCTATACATATTTTCTTCTGGATGCAGAGAATTAGAACTCATTTGCAATTTGGATATCTCTTCATTTTGTGATAAATGTGGATAACCAGAATTGGCAATTCTAAGATGTGCTTTAGCTTAGTATGTTGTGTAATAAGGTTAGAGCTGAACTAATAATAGCTTTTGAACTGTGGTACTTAGAGTGAACTGTAAAATCTTTATAATGTTTTTCTATTAACTGCTGGAAGTAACCAGAATCTTGCTTTAAGGGGAGAGGGTCTGGCTGGGTTTGGTTTTGGTTTGGTTTGTTGTTTTTTTTGTTTGTTTTTAACCATTTATTTCTTTTCCTCCAGACAGGAAATGAATTAAAATGGCAGTAGAAACTGCCTCGTGGTACTAAGGCTTAAAAAGAGCACTTAACCACTTGCTCAGGGCATATGGAATAAAACATCAGGCAAAGTAATTTACAATCCTGTTTGCCTTTAAGGATAATGTAGAGCAGGACTGAATAATGAAAGTATTATTTCCTGCATTTTTGTCAATTCAAGGTCCCTACTTAAGCTATACTGGCAAAGGCAATGAAGGTCTAAAAGTGGCTTTCTTTCTTGTTTGCTATTTTGAATGCCCTGGAAACTACTGCTGCAGGATCATGTACTTGATAGTATGTGTTTGAGGACTGGAAGACTTAAACAGGAAAAACGAAGTCTGAAAAGATTGTGTAATTTTGACCCCAAATGAATCCAGTGACACAGAAACATTGGGTTCATCAGTTTGACATACACTTTCATTAAAATGGCTTCCATTCAGGGTTTGATGCAAAAAGTCTCTAATTGATACTGATTCTTGTTGCACAAAATTGTCTTTAATATATACAGTATTTATATAATAAGCTGAGCACCTGGTTAGAAGTCTCACAAAAATTTTCCTGTCTTCCAAAGTCAGTATTACATTCTAAAACCTGATTGATTACTCTAATAATTACAAACTGGAAACAAATTTAAAGATTAAACCACTCTGCTTAAATGTACACTGTTTACATATATTTAAATACATATCACTGTGTTTTTTAAGTATAGTCCTGGGTTTGACTAGGAAGAGTACAATACTGATGTTTGCCTTTCATAATGATATTACTGAAATTAGTCTGCTCTGAGAGACAGTAAATAATAGGAAAAGGGATGTTTCTAATAGGCTGCTGCCAAACTGTGGTACTTAGTGATCTCTTGTAGAATTCTAATATTTTAACAAGTCTGTAATGAAGTATTCTAGGAAAATAAATCTAGCATAACTGAAATCTGAAGTTGCCTATATATTCTTATTTAGAGATATCTATCTGTACAGCAGGAAACTTGAACTGCTCCAATACTGGAAAATTTAATGTACCACTCAATTACTATTCTTTAGCCCAATTTAAAGTAATAGATTGGGAGTGAGGTCTTAATGCAGTGTAACCTTTGGAACATTAGAAATAACCTCTTTCCCTTCTGAAATCAGTGTACAGTAATGGCATCTGTCTTACTGTTTTGCAGGCAAGCATATTCTGACTGCGTTTAAAGTTTTTATATTTAGCAGTTTTTCTGTAGCTTGTTCCCCTCTTTCACACTCTTAATTTCCAAGGCCATTTAAATTTATTGTTAATTCACAAAAATTACTCATCTGTATCTCAATCAGTATTCACATATATTTATGTATGTTAAATCACAATGTTATGCCACTCTCAATACATTGTTACTTCTACCTTAAATATCTTTTTCATATTTAGAATTGGCATTTATCTCTTGAGGGGAGTTGTTGTTGTTGTTGTTGGACTCCTGTCTTCCCATGACCTGGTTGCTTTCTCTTTCAGCAGAGTCAGTCCTCTGTTTTCCCCATGACATGCCTGTTAATATTTTTGTTGGCATGTGTATTTGCAACAATATAAGTATAGAGGGAGATACTGTCAAATTTTTATTCAAAGCTGTTACCAAACTTTTTTTGAGTAATAAAACATGTTTAATCATTAAAATTTCTTCTGAACATAATTAGTATTTCTTTACTATGGCTTAGTGGACCGCTTTTTAGGGACTGTGGACCACAATTTGGGAATTGTTATCCTGAACCCTGGTAACTTACTTGCATTTGTTGCTAGTATGAATGTAACTGGACAGCAGTACTTTCAGATTTGATGTGCATACAGGGTAGGATACTTAACAGGTGATTTCCATTGTAATTCTAAGAAATAGATACTCTCATTTGAATAACTGACATACGCTGAAAAATTAAAACATATGTAAAAGATGTTAATAACTAGTGCTTTGAGAACCACAGTGCTGAATTTCTAAAACTTGTTTCTCCTATGAATCTTACCTAAAGCAGAACTCATGCTGGCTTAGGTGTAAGCATATTTTAAAAAGATCACTGTATGTGTAGGGAGTAATGGAAAGTGTCAGTACAAATGTGGGGTTTTTTACTTTTTTAGACAAAACAACAAAATTAGCTGAAATTGCAGTTACAGTTGGAAGCTTTCATATTTTCTAAACCACAGTCAGTCATTTGATAGAACAGTTGTGATTCTTCCCTAATATTTCAACATCAGTTGAACAAGAGTGTGCACAGAACATGAGAGCACCACGGTCTGTAGATGCTATGAAAGACATGCTTATGCTTAGAAGAATTTTGTCATCGTGTACTTGTGTCCCTCCTCTGAAGGAAGGAGAACAATGTTTTCAGGGAGGTGTATAACACAGGTGCAATTTTTAGTTGGACCACCAGGTAATATAGGCTATCTCACCTTTGAGAAAAGTCTTTCTATTTCATTTATTTCATTTAACTCCTAACTACTTGTAGCTCAACTTTGCGTGGAGCATGAGTTTTCTGCTGTGCTTTTCCTTTTTGCTTCTGCTCTGTCTGTGACAGTACCATGCCTTTGAAGTCAGTACCGTATGCTATGTGAGTTCGTCTAAGAACTGCTACTGACAGTTATTTCAGTTAAAAGAGTCAAGTAGTTCCAAAACAGTAAGACCTGTATGAAGTTCTGATCAGAGTATTTTCAATTAAGGGGTTGGAGCCTGTTGAAAAATTGGTAGCCTTAATTTTGAAGTCCAGTTTGTTCAGACTTCTCTGTTCATCAGACCTTGGACATTTGCAAAAATATGAGTCTTGCTGTCATAAAATTTTAAACAAAAGTGAAGGAAAGATAGCAGTAATCTTCAATAAATTCTTGTCCTTTTAAAGTAGATGGGAAGGATTTGAGGAAGCTGTATTGTTGGAAACCAGTTCTATATGAATGTAGTCACCAAAAAAGCACTGTTTTGTTTCAGTGTAACCTGGTGGAAAGAATTCCCAGCCACACCTCAAAGGCTTGGATTCCCTTCTCAGCTGCCACCAGTTTGTTCTGTGAACATAAATGCATCACTCCTGTATGCCTGTTTCCATTCCTGCTCCGTTTGTCTTGTCAACTGATAATATGCGCAGAATCTGATTCTTACATTTGTATGAATATTCAGTCTACCACAGTGGCTGTATTTAACAGTATTTAATTTGGGTCTGTATTTCTTGCATGGCAATTGTCTTTAGACATTATTTTGTTTCATTTGTTACTGAACATAGACACATACAAGTATGCAAGTGGTCTTTGTGAATGTGTTAACTTAGAGTGCACTATGTTTTCTCAGGTCCCGGTAGCCAGAGCCAGTATTCTTTGGCTCATTGGTGAATACTGTGAACGGGTTCCAAAGATTGCACCTGATGTTTTGAGGAAGACAGCCAAGAGCTTCACTAACGAAGATGACCTTGTAAAGTTGCAAATCTTAAATTTGGGTGCAAAGCTTTATTTAACAAACTCAAAGCAGGTAAGCCTAAACTCAGAAGTGCATGTATTTAGATTCACAGTAAGTTTTGTACAGTCTCTGTAGATAGGTGATTTCTTAAAAAAGTAACCAAAACTGGTCCGTATTGTTCTACGAAGAAAAGCTGAACATCACTTTTCAAGAATCTAACAGACTAGATCTAACCATGAATCTTTTGAGTATGTGCTGGATTATAAATATGAACGTAGCGATGAGATCTCTCTTTTTTGCATCTTTCTTTCTTGGGGAAATTGTGGACATTTTAGTTCACATAAATAGGAAGGATTTGTAAATTGTGTTACTAGTATCATATAGGAGATTTTCCATATGGGATTTGCTGCTTTCTGGATCTAAGACCAGAATTTTCAAGGGAATATTGTCAATTTGAAAAAGAAGCTACTCTTACTTTTTTTTCATGGTGTCTAAAAGATGATGCCAGCAAAAGGCCTCCTTACATCTTCCCATCAGTGCTCATCTTAAAATTAGTAACTGCTTTCTTTTTTTCTATATTTCTTACTATTTCACTTTACCTCATGGAAAGGATGGGTAATGTAAAAATGTCAGATAGTGCAAAAAGGTGAACTTAGATCTCCAGGCAGCTGAAAACATAGCTATGAGATGCCAGCTGCCTCATTCTTCTCAATGACAATGCTGTAAACTTTGTCAATCTATGGCTGTGAAATACAGCATCTTGACACTAATTTTTCATTGTAATTCCAGTTATGACTGTAAAAGGTTGTAAAATAAGATATTTTTTTTCCCAAAATGTAGATGAAGTGTGTTGTCTGAGATGTGTACATTTTCCTGGGCTGCTAGTCCTCTTTTCTCTTTTTCTCTCTTTCTCTCTTTCTCTCTTTCTCTCTTTCTCTCCTTCTCTCCTTCTCTCCTTCTCTCCTTCTCTCCTTCTCTCCTTCTCTCCTTCTCTCCTTCTCTCCTTCTC
>WTSP01014755.1:22163-38137 GCA_025331215.1 Actenoides lindsayi | reverse complement strand
GAATTTTAAATGTCTGAGACATTGATTCTTTTCATTTATCATAGCAGCTTCCGGGGGGGGGGGGGGGGGAAGATAAAACTCTTTAGACTATCAACTTATTTTTAAACATAATTGTTAAAATCTGTGATTTTTTTGTTGTTGTTTTAGAACTGAGAAATAGTTTCAAAATCTAGAATGTTTTGGTATGTAAAATGTTTGAGAATTTTTATATGTCTGGACTTGTTTTCTGTTGAAGTGGGCTTATTTTCTCAGGTGCCAATGAATGTTACTTGTACAATACCCATGCAAGCTCTGAGCCAATTGTGGTGCTATAATAAGATGCTAGAAACCACAGTTTTGAAGAACAGTTTAAAATGTAGTCTTGGAACGATAGTGTAGAGCTTGCACTGTCTTTTGGCTATGCTTTGTAGTGCTGTTCTTCTGGTTTACTTCTATAAGGGTAACACATTAGAATTGCATTAATATGTACTTTGCATATAACTTGCAAATGAAAATGTGCTCCATCGTATGTATCGGGCTGAAGGATAAAATAGAGGAAAGAAGGACAAAATATTTTTTAATGTAAATAACATGGCCTACACATATATCAGCTGTATGTATATTTTCATTGTTTATATTGAATATTGGGGCTATACACCTGAAAAAATAATCTGCTATTAAGAAACATATATACAAGGATAAAAGATCAAGATGTAAAACCTGTTTAACTTAATGAAAATAGTTCATTGCTTTTCCCAGGTTTTATTGTTGTTTTTTAAATCAATTGCCTTTTTACTTCTAGTCTGTCCTGTGACAACTCCTGTGGCAGTTCCTACAGCAGCTGTTCTGTCCCCAAGTTTAACAGCAGACCTAGAGGGACTAAGTCTGTCAAGTTCTTCAGTCATTGATGTAAGTAGTCTTTAGAAAGTGTAGGGAGGAGGGTGGGTTGTGGAGGTGTCTCAATTTAGGCATTTGACATGTTTAAAGTTTTGGGGGTTTAAGTACTTTTACTATAAATCTTGTATGAAATTCTGGTTTACATGCAAGTTGGGCAGCTTTTTTGATCTGTAATAATTACATTCTGAAATGTGGAATACAGTATGATTATCGCATGTCAAAGAAGGATACCTACAAGGATTTTAACCTTTTCTTTCAAGCTATCTTTTTCTGTGCTTCAGAGAAACCTTATTGGACAAATTTAAGTATACAAACTGTATGAATCTTTCAAATCATCTCCTTTCTACACAATCAAATAGCACATACCTGTTAATCCTCAGTCTGCTTGTTTACCATACATGCCTCCAATTATGACGGTTTGCTACTTGGAAGTAATTTTTCATGAATATACGAAGCATAGCCCTGGGATGCAAATAAAAAGGGTGTAGATTTACAGTCAGTGGTGTATCAGTATGTGTCATGATTCATTCTGGTAGTGCTTTCTGCTTTGTAGCACTTTCCATTAGGGAATCTCAAAACTGTAGGTATAATTAAGGGTAGCAAAGTTATGGTGGTAGAGGGCATTCCTTTGCTGGGGGAAACTGATAGTTTGTGGTGTTCTTTTTTGGTCGGCTTTTTTTTTTTTTTTTTAGTAATTTTGTATGTTTAATTTAAATTTGCAGTTTACTAAGGAATTTCAGCAGTAAAACATTGGATATTTATCCTTGTGAAAGTGGATGGAAATGACCAGAAAAAACACCAGAGGCACAGGCAGTTTTTAGCCTACTCTTGTTTCTAGTGAGGCTGATATATAGAACCTACACTGCAACTTTGATAATTGTTGTTAAAGTACTTCATGCTGGCTTTGGGAGGAATACATTTGCAAAGTCAAATACTTTTTACATAAAGGAGCTACATGAATGATTTGACTCAAGAAATAAAAGATTATAGCTGATGATTCAGTTTCATGTTTACAGGCTTTAAAATCTGATGTTGAAAAGGTAGGTGTTCAGATAATGCATTGAATGTTAGCCTTATCTAAGAAAATTGTGAGTCAATTTATATTTAAGGCAGAGCAGTAGCAATCTGTGTACGTGCAGTCACTTTACCTGATGCGTAATGGTTTACAGATCACACAGTCTGAAAATGCCAGAAATTCTCTTCTGTGTTGCTTTGCAGTGCAGTATGCAGCATTAGGTGGCAAGCCCAAGTTTAACTACATCTGTGTTGTTATTCCTGTGATTGCAATTCCACAATTGCTTCTTATGGCTTTGACAGCAAAAAACACAGGCCGCCGTAAGTTTTCCTGGCTCTGGGTTAGCTTAAGAATGGCTCTGGTGTCTTTGCTATACTTCAGAATTATCATCTTTGAGGATGAGTTAAAGATAACAATGTTGGATGCTTGAGAACAAGCTGTTTGCCAAGTGTCTTTACTCCTTTCATCACCTACAGTACATGAACACGTGTTCTACTCCCACATTCATGCTTTCTCATGATTTCCACTATTTGTTTGCTAAATTGCATCTCCCCATCCTCCAGAAGGTAGCTGTAACGAGATAGGTGTTAGAAAGAAATAGAAGGTGTAGGGTGAACGCAGAAAGAAGTTCGGCATGAAAGGGTTGATTCTGCCTCTTTCTCAGTACTGTGGAGTTCCTGGTAAAACATGGAAACATCAAAGAAGCTGGAACATCTCCTCACACTCTCTGCTGTAGAAACAACCCATACATAAGAACTAGCTGTTGCTGCCTGGGTAGTGATTACATGTTTTGGGCTGTACGTATTCTGTTTCAGGATCTAGGCTCAACTCTCATTGCTGTTGATAATAATTGCAAATGTACATGAGGACCTTTGCTGAGTTTTGTGCACCAGGAATCAATAAAATTAATTGTTAGTGTTAAAAATTGTTCTTTCAAATGATGTCCAAATATTGTAAAAAGTGTTGTCCAGCACCATCAGTTAATTTTCTAAAAATGAAAATATAAAAGCAACTTTTAAGACTTTAGGTGGGAATGTCCCTCTTAATAGAGTATTTTGAATTTAATCTGTGATGACTAATTCTAAAAATAAGGAGGGTAGTTGTCATACTTTAGAAAACTTTTTCTTCCTTCAGTGGGAGAGAAAATGAATTTAGCTGTAGGGCACATGCCAAACTAACAGTGAGAAATTAATTTATTACTAGGCAATGGAGAGCATGGAGTAAAAATAGATAAGTACAGTATATGACCCTAATATCAAAGAAATGTAGCAGCCACTTATCGTAGAATATGTCAGGCAGTCTATTATTCAAATCATTCAGCACTGTAGTTTAGAAAACGTAAAACTCCAAATTCATAGCTGCTGAAAAAACCACAATATCATTGAATAGAAACTACAGTCCACAACCTGATGCTTTGTCCCATGGCTCATTTATTGTTATGATCCATGTTTACATATAGCCTCCCTATTTCCCCCTCCTATACTTGCACACATGCGTGTTAGTTTGTTCCAGAAAAAACGAAATTGTCTGGTAAATTACAGATAACTTAATTCCAATTGGATGCAAAATGTAGTAAATCCTAGTGCGTGCTTCTGCCCTGGTACATGTAGTCCTTCCTCAGGTGGCTCAACCAAACCAGGCAGCTGAGATCACCAGAGGCTACTGGTGTGGCTTTGCAAGGCTTGCACGCGCGAGAAGCCAGGCCTGAGTGCTTGGGGAAACTCTGCATTTGGCGTCGACTGAGTTTTAAACGGATACATTTGCAGGCTTGAAAGATACTTGAAGATGCAGTGCCAATGAGAAATAGGAGGCAAGAGGAAAGTGCAAGCTGTCAGTATAAAGCCATTATCTGTAAACACTGCAAATGGGTGTTGTCCCCTAAAGGAAGTTTGTAAAGTGAGAGAAGAGGGAATTGAAAGCAAAGCTTGTGAATGATGTAAGGACCGGCAGGGTTATCACTTGCTGCAGGAAATAATATTTTGAGCAGGAATAGGAAGAGGAGAGCTATGGTATCTGAGAGAAGCCAGGAAGGGGAGTGATCATCTGTTCCTGCCCATCACACAGCTGATATGAGAAAAAAGCTAAACCACCTGTTCTTTTCTCATTAAGATTTTAGATGTTAAAAATGTACAAGCAGCTTCTCTTCCGTACATTCAGAGCCCTGAGTATGCTGCATGTGATAAGTAACTGTTAAAAAAGACACATACTTTTAAAAATAATATTAGTGAGAAGGAAATGCTGATTTGGTAGCAAGAAAATTGTTGATTCACAACAGCATAAGTGCAAGAGAGAATTGACAGCTGGATATGAGCTCTGACTGTAGCAGGAGTTGGATGGGGTAAAAGGTATGAGGAAGTGTAGGCTGACTTAAGTAGGATTTAAGGGGAGAATATTGGTTTCCTTGCCCCAAATAGAGGATAATTTGGGGAAAGAAGTCAAGGGTGAGTTAGAGAGGTTCATGATAAAAGTATGTAACAAAAGAGGGGAAAATTCTTGTTGTAGTGAAGAGGTAATTATAAAAATATTTGATGCAACAATTTAGTGTTGCCATTCATTATTGTGCATATAAAATCACCGTGTATTTGTAGAAGTGGTACCACTTTATTTACTAAGGTTTTATTCAGCATGTTCAGTGTATTCTCTTGGTAGTAGTTACTACCAATTATACATTTTTATTGTTTCTTGCTGCTTGGAGTTCCACAGAAACTGTTTAGGAAGGGAAGAGCAAATAATCTTGTTTCTGTCTTATGTCTTCTACAGAACTTTTGAGTGAGATCCACTTTGAGAACTTCTCTAGAGTGGCGATGCATAGAGCAGAAATAATAGCTTTTGACAAAAGTCAAGGTCAGGCTGCAGACCTGTCAAACCAGGTGATAAATACATTTAATTTCAAATTGAGCACACTTAGAGATTTCCTTGAGAAATAGTAAACATTAACTCCCTCAACTAGAGATATTTTCAGAATAGAAGAACACCCTAAATGGTATTTTATTTTCTAAGTTGTTGAGGTAGTCTTTACAGGGGAAAACTTTCTTACAGTTTAGGTTGTTTTGTCCATTTAGGCTGTTTCTGATTCCACTCTAGCAAGTGCTAAGATGGACTCTGAAGTATATTCTTCTCCCATGTGAAGGTTCTCTTCTTAGAAGTACCAGGAACATAAGGATTTCAATAATGGATTATATCATGGCTGTGATGTGTAGCTTGCAAGAGAGGTTAGCATGAGGTGCTTAAGAATTTACAGAATTCTACAGTAGAGAAATGAGTTAATAGTTATTCAAAATAGTTATTGGTGTTCACACAACTTCATGAATTTTATTTTTTTTCAGAGCTTTGTTAGCAGTAATTATTCTATAACTAGATATATTTTATCATTCATGCAAGCTCTGGTCCAAGTTCTTACCTCAGGAATGGCGGTATTAGAAGGAACATGACTTGTTAATACTATGAAAGAGATGTAGTGCAGTCACTGGTGGTAGCAGCAGGTTGTGTGTGATGGTTCAAGTAGATTGTCGGTACTCTTCTGCCCTTTGTTCTCAGAAAGATTTTGATCAACTGCCATTGTTTTTTAAATGACTAATTTTATATTTCTGCAAATGTATCCAGTCCCTCTTAGGACACTTCTAGAATTTTTTACTCAGACAAAAGATGTTTCTTTTAAATAAGTTTTTAGTGTTATCCACGTCTCTTCTATTAGATTCTTTTTGTGGTTTTGTGTTAGGGTAACACAGTTTTATTGTATCCTTGATAGCATTTTATTATTTCTTGTAGTCTACCATTTGCGCTTTTGTTTTTCAGTTTCCTGTAAGAAATGTTTTATCATTTTGGTGTCCCATCACGGGCAGCCTTTCTCCTGTGCATTAAATATTTTCTTTATACTTCTTACATAGACTGAAATTGGAGGGGAGGCAAAAGGGGAAGTGTACCACAAGATAGTCTACATGGATCCTACCCCTGTGCGTGTTAATAACTTGTTTGCATTGTTGACCACACTTCACATTGTGCTGAGATGATTTCGGAGTTCTCCATAGTTTTCTCTCTAGCTTTGTTTCTTAAGGTGGAACAGTTTAAAATATCTACATTGTCTCCATTTTCCCCTACTCTGTGCTCTACAAGATTTGCAACTAGCCTAAGTCTTAACTGAAACCACATTTTTACAAGTATCCTATGCTAATAGAGTGCCTGGGAAATTTTGTACCTGTGAAGCAAGTGAAAAGTCATAATCTTATACTTAAGAGTTAAAAAGCAACTTTCTCTTAGTGCTGCCCAAAATTCAGCTACGCAGCTGATTAGGTGTGACTGATGCTTGTGGGAAGGCAGCGTGGTCCAGTGGATACAGAACTGGGTGTTACATATGGAAAATGAGTTCTATTTTTGGCTTACTAGCTGCTGTGTGATCTGGAGGGAGTAACTTAATCTTTTAGTTTTCCATCTGAAAAATGAGGATAATGATGCTTACTCACCTTGGGAAAGCACTTGGAGATCTACAAATGAATGTATCTACTCATCAACAGATATTAACCATTGCTACAACACAAGAAGGAAAGTAACAAAGACCTCCTGCATACTTAATTCTGTTTTTCTGTGTTTATATAAATTTGTGTATAGGAGGTGTTCTTAAATGGGTACTGTAGTATATGTATTACATCAGGTAGTTGAAAGTAATTATGGCTTCTCAGAATTTGCTTCCACATACTTTTAAAAATGATAGCTTGAAAAGAAACAACCTGCAATGACACTTTTTTTAAAATGTCATTTCACCTTTACTCTTTAATTAGAAATCCGTTTATATATATTGGTGATGTTTATTAGTGTTCGAGCCTTAAAAATACCCATCTTATGTTTATTAAATGCACTAAAAATTTACATTTAAGAATTAAGAATCTTCAACTTCCTTTCTTTTAAACAAATTAGAAAGTTTCATTTTGAAGTTTAAACATGATCCTTCTTCGAAGTCAGAAACAAGTTTCTGATACAGGATATCAGCCCAAGTAATAGAGTATCCAGTCTGAGACATGTATTATATTATTACTATGTATAATTTCATTGATTTTTTTGATTACTGCATGTTTTAGTACTGGATATTCTCCTGATTAGATTTTTTTTTAATTTATGCTTTTATATATAATGTATACACTTCATAAATTATATGTTATAAATTATATACAGTGTATAATTACAGAAATATGATGTATAATTACTTAGCAACTTTTGTATTAATTAAATTGTATTCTGGGTAACCAGGTCCTTTGATGAACAGTAATGCTCCTGATGCAATGCTATTTTCCTGTTTTGTTATCTTGGAATGAAAAAAATTAAACCAATATTCAAATATCGTATTTAAAAATAAAAGTGATAAAATTGCAAAGTAAAGTGCAATTACAGCATTAAAATCCTATTTAAGAAATAGAAATTAAATTGACAGAGGGAGGGTTTACTGCAAAAAAGAAACTCCTTTAGATAAGTTACTGTGAGGACACAATAGATCTTTTTTTGCCTTCCATTAAAAGTCAGTACTGTCCTTAAAACTAATTTAACTTCTTTGAAAATTAAATGCTTAGATCTATGGAAGAATTTAAAGTGATGCTTCTTTTTCATTCTAACATGAAAAATACATATATCCTGCACCTTAAAATAGGATTGCTGTGAACAGAGTTGGTACTAGGTGTTTAAAAACAAGCATGTATAATGTATGATGGTGATTCCATAAGTTATTCTTTAAATATGTAGTGTGGTAATATACATAAAATAGAGTGTGTTTGTATATGTGTTATGCTACGTAACTCAGACAGAAGAGAGATGTAACCTAAGTTGTATTTTTATTTTATTTTGTCAATAAAACCTAGCTCTTAAAAATTTCAGCCACATCTTTCTAAGGTAACATTTACCTCCTCACATCTTTAGCATCTATCAGACATGACATGGGACATATTCATTGACCCTAAAAATTTTCATCAGTCTCATGCACTGGAAGGGGGCAGCCCCAGCCAGACAAGAGGCTCATTTCAATTTTAACGGCTGTAATTAAAGGTTAATTCACTGAGTCAGGATTAACGAGGAAAGTACAAATGATAGGCAAGCAGCTGCCTTTATAATACAGGATTAGAACAATGCAATTACAATAAGAATTAGAAAAAATCAACTTCCTGAAAAGGTTCTGTAATGAATGAACTGCATTTCTCTGTTCTTAATTGCTGTACTTAAACATGAAGACTCCATGCAGTGCATTTTTTTGTTGTTATTGTAATAACACTTGATCAACAGTGTGTCTAATAAGATAGCATGCCAACTACAATAACAGCAACTGTTATATTGATAAATTTAATACTGTGCTGTACTGAAAACCTTCAGGCTTACTTTTATTTTATGGATATATATGCTAGCCATATAGATGGCTGCTTCAGATTTTGTAATTAAGGATTTATTTCTGTTACTCTTGTACATTTGCTTATTTTAGCCTGTTCCTTTAAACAACCTTACAATTATATTGAATTTTTAAAGAACACTGACTTAAAAGTTTCCCTGTTCATTATCCCCACTCATTTCGTGATATACTTAACAACTGAAAAATAATTTTAGCTTGTAAATCAATATATATCAAATACACTCTGACTTTAACATCCTGTTGTAACTACATGTGTGCTGCAGTTGCATTAATTGGTATAATTTTAAAGTTGTTGTAATTAATATCTGCACACAGTCCCATCTTGTTCAGTGCCAAGTGCATGAGTAGTACCTCTGTAAATGTGAAAATACATTGGAAAGTAAAGATATGATCAGCATTTTTTAGAAGTTTCCCTTAAAAATTCTGACTTATAAGTAAACATATGAAATGGAAACAGCATTGTAATAAAAGGAAGACAGGTAACATTCTAAATCAAAGCATTAGACTACTGTAATTTCTTAACTTTGAAGTAACCCATAACTGGCAAAAGAAGTCTTCTAAATTATCTCTCTATGCAAATAAGTAGTCTGGAATTTCTGAGAAACTCCTGTTCTCAATTGCTAGTTTTAAGGTCTGTTTCCTTCTTTATTCTCTTTTAACTTCAAAGATCCAACTTCTGTAATAATCTATATAAAATTTCTATGTTTTCTGCTTATCTAAAACTATGGAAGTATATGTAGCTATAGGTGCATGAATTTTCAAAAGATAGTATTTCATGAAGGAAATCAAGAGACTACTGTGAAAACTGAGGCATCATGAAAGAACTATACATTTTTATCAGTTGCTTTAGAGTTGTGCTAAAATCTGGATGCTGGAATACAGCTGAGCATTGGTACTTTGAAACTGAAAATCCAACAATATTTTCTTGGAAATTAATATTAATATGGAAATACTTGAAAGTTATGTGGTTTATATTCTACAAAGCTATAAGCACAGTACCTTTAGATAATAAATGGTAATATTAATATGGATTTGCTTTATAAAACTTGTGTATGTGTTTTATCTAATACCAGTTCTAGAATGTTTTATGTCTGTACTGCAAGTAAAAAGTATATAGTATAATACTGGCATTTAAATTATTTTGGGTATTGTTTGGCTAAAAAGATGGGCTGGCATGCATTTCTAACAATATTTTGACATTAAAAGCTCCAAGAAAGCTCTTTTTGGTGAGGGCAGTTGATAACTTTTCATTCATAATTAGCTCATAGAGAACCGAGAGACATTTCAGGGAAATTGAACTGTCAGTGGGTAGAAACAAGCATTTGACCTCATCACATTGAGTGGGGCCCATCATAATTTGTTCATTTGGTGCCCATCAGCCCAGCCTCATCTCTCATACGGCACCTCGCTGACCTTCCCTCTCCAATTCCACTCAGTTCAGCTTTAATTATGACTCTGCAGACCCGAAGAAATATTGCAGCTTGCTCTCAAAAACCCTGAACTGCCACTCACCAAAAGATTGGTTTTTAAGAGGTAATAAATGCCCAAAGGAAATGGTGCTGTGTCCCACACAGAGTAAAGAGCTTTTTTTTATTATTATTTTTGAGATTTTTCCTGCCTCTCAATTGTCTCTTTCCCAGTGAAAATTTTATTTCATGCAGAGAGTAACAGACTAGCTCCAGTACCATAGGAATGGTTTGGGGTTGACGTTTTTAATCACCTTTTAGAGCCTAAAACAAAGTTCTGCCTGATCTTCTAACCCGCAGTTGTATTATTATTTAAAAATCAAAAACAGTAACTTAAAAAAAAAATAAAATTGTTTTAAACAATTGTTGCTGCAAAGCTCTGAAGCTTACTTTGAGACCTGTAACCTGGTTTTCCTCTGTGATAAGAAGATTAACTGAGCTTCTCTTCTCACTGTTGGCAAATTTTACTGAAATGGTGATCATGATGTGAATGATTTAACTGTGTGACACCTGCAGAGGAGCTGTGGTTTGTGAGCTTACTGGAAATATTAATTAATATTTGCCAGCTAAACTGTTAGAAAGCACAAGATATGTGGAAAGAAAATACAAATTACTACTAATTTTAAATGTGTACTTCCATCTTAAGAAAATGTTCCTATGAATTTCTGAGCAAATAAAAATATTCAAAACTACAGTACTAGACAGTGTATCCTTGTGGTGAATGTTAAACTGTCAGCAGGATTTTCAGGTCATTTGACAAAAAGGATACAGGTGCAGTAGCTAGCAGTGAAGGTGACTGCTAGTTTCATCAATCACTTTGCCTTTCTTTAAGTTGATACATAATGGACCCCTTCAATCAGCTTCCTTGTTCTTTGTCACTTGTTTGGGAAGAAGAAAAAAGAGGGTGGAAGGGCTGGACTTTAAAGTCAAGGTTATAAAATGAATTGTTACTTATTTACACAGGGTAAGGAGGATAAGTCAGTGTGAGAAGGGGCTCTTCATAAAATGTCGAGTTTGTCAATGGGTGATAATATGCAGTTTGAAGCTTCGTGCAGACCTTGAACAGTGGCAGTAGTTGTCAAAGCAGTGATTCTGAACAAGAATTTAAAATTAAGACATTGTTTAGTGAGAGACACGACATGTGCCAGAAAATGTGCTAATCAGCGTTCACTTTATTTTCAGAGGGTCACAGTAAATTATGATCCCATGACAAAGTTTGTTTAACTGCAAAAGCAGGATTATAATAGAAATAGAATGTGAATTTATACAGCACCTAGAAAGCTGTCGGTATCATTTTCTTGTGTAACATATATTAACTATGTGTAACAGTCAGTTCAACTTCATTACAACTATATACCTAATACATTCCTATTTTTAGGGTGCCACAAGAATTAGATTTTTTTTAAACCTATCTATGTGATAGTTTTTTAAAAAGTTGAAATATTTCATATTTGTTTGCCCAGTATTATATATAAAACCGATATAGTAGGAAACTGAGTTTTCTAATTTTAAGACTTTTGCATGTGATCTGCAGCACAGCATTGTGAGACTACGGTGGGTATTCTTGGTACTATACATCAGAGTAGGAAAAAAATTTCCACCTCTTGGCTAAAAGTTAATATAAATATAACTTTCCATATTCTCTGCATTCAGATTCATACTATTGCAACATACATATTTTTAGAAACATCTTACCTTCACTTGCATGTACAAATGGAGCACACATTTTTTGGCATGACTAATTATAGTTTTGGGGTTTTGTATTTTTGTACTGAGGAATGTCACTCAAGAACCATAGAGGTCCTTTTTAATTTTAAATTATGTTGTTCTATATCTTTATCAGCATGTTTATTGGCATCTTCTCCTAATCCCAAATGAAGAAACAGCTTTTATTTTATTTATTTCTTCTCTCAGAATTTCTAGACAATCTGCTGAAAACTCCTTATTGAAGCTTCCCTTGTCTCTCAGAGGGTAACAGCTTATAGATTTCAATATGCAGTGATGATGAGGTCTCAAAGGTCTTCTAAGTATGTGAATCATTGCTTGTGAATATAGAGAATTATTTCACATACAAGGATGTTAAGATGGGCATAAGTTGCATTTATTCACCTTTTTCCTTAATTGGTCTGTGCTTAACTGAAACTTGGATTGCACAAAAAGCAGAACTGCAGAGCAGTATAAAGGGAAACCAAAGATTTCACTAGAAGATAACTTTGCTGGTCAGGATAAAAAATTGCTCTATAACTTACTTATATACAGTCCCACATATATCTAATCATCCTGAGGGTCTGTAAGCCTTGATATTAAATACTTCTTAAATATAAATGAAAATAGGAGTAAACGTTTTATAACTAACATAATGTCTTTTCTGAAACTTTGTTAATGATGGTTTTTTAGCTTGGCATATTTGAAAAAGTAAATAGCCAAATCCTGCTTGATGCATGTGAGACTCCATCATACCACTTTTACGTGGAGACATCATCACGTGGTATGAAACACCTAATATTCAAATTATAATATTGAGATTTTGTCCAAAAATGTTAAGGTAAAACTTTTTTTTTTTTAATAAATATTTTGTCATTGAAGTTAAAAGCTACGCATGGAACTGTCTCAACTTGTTGAGAGGTGTTGCTGCTGTTAGGGTACATCATTCCTGCATGGACCGTTAGTATGTTGCCACATGACTTGTAGGCTAGTAGTGCAAAATAATGGAAAGGCAAGGACACTGCAGTTGTTAAAGTAAGGTGACTGGGAATCTTTTGAATTATGTCAGTGCAGATGTATTTTAAGGTGCTTAAAAGTTCTTACTAACAGTTACTGGAAGGTGGGATACTCTCCCTTGTCCACCCCCAAACCCATGTTAAGGTGGTTTTTTCCAAAGTTGGTAAGTGATGTGCCACTGTTTCCTCACACTAGAATCATTTAGAAATGCTTTCACTCCTATTATGCCATAGACTTCAGAGGACGTTGGAGAGACAGATGACTCTCTAAGGCTGTTGAAAGATGCTGAGATTAAACATAGTATCACCAGACAGATGAGTTGTAAAAAGGTCCGTTTAGTGGCAGGCTTTAACTTTATTTTTGAATGCTTTTCTCTTAATGACTTGGTGAACAGTGTCTTGACATATTAAGACTGAAAAAAAAGCAGTTGCAGAATCTTACTCAATTAGTTTTAGTTGCTACGCAGTTGATGAAAGTTTTCATTTTGAACTTTTATTCACTTGGATTAGGAAACATTTCCATATTTATATGACTGCATACAGTTTCACTTGGTGTTTCTAGTCCCTAGCATCTGTGCTCTTGATTTGAAGATGTCAGAAGAATTGGGAAGCACTAGAACATATGCTTTTTACATAAATCATAAATTTCAACTATCATTAATTATATTTGTGTATTAAAATTGCTCTAAGATGGAGCAAATTTTAATAAATGGTCACTGTCACAGTCCTCCTGCTGCTACGTTTGTGCTCAATTGGCTAACAGTCTTTGGAGGATTTAGACAATAGTAGCAGAAATGCTCTGTATTAGTTAGTACCAAGGTAATTTCAAAAGTAGATGAGAAAAAATTACCTACATAATTTGCCTTCAGTCATCAACTGAGGGACTTAACTATGCACGCAGCTCCTGTGTAAAGCAGTGTACTTACATTCCAGATCTGTCTGTACCGTAGTGACTTCATTAGAGATATCCATAGGGTGAGATTTTTGTTTGTGGTATGCTGTGCATGTTATTGCTTACACATTACTCTGAGCTGTGTATGGATGGGATTGAGTGGCATTTCTTCTTAATGAGTGTGAAAAGAAATGGTCCTCTTGGAGGCTGAATAGGTCATTTAATGCCATGAATTTTGTTTCTGAGTCCAAAAAAAAACAAGTGTGCTTTTGAATTTAAACAAAGAAACTGAAGGCAACTGATTGCAAATAGACCTCTTTTTCTCTAAACAGACTATAAACTATCAGCTGATATATTTTTCTTTATTTTTAAGGCAAAAAAAAAAAAACAAAAACCAATGCTCAAGGAAAATAAAATACCAAAAAAAAAGCTGTATTTTAGTAATGGTCTCAGGTTAACTGTAATTTTCACAAACGAAGCAATGTGGATTTTTTTCAGGTTAAAATGTTTTGTGTTATGAAATACAATTTGGGAAAAGTTGGCATATCAGCGTCATGTATAAGAGGCGTACATGCAGAGATTCTACATACACACTGAGGAAGTACTAATATAGATGTGTATGTACAGCAGATTCAGTGCTGATTTCATATTTTTGTCCTTGCAGATGGATTACTGTGTATTAAGATCTTACTGTTACAAGCCAAAACAGCATGTTGCATCCTTCAACAAAAATGTTGTAACCAAAATTCAAATACAGTTGTATTAATTCAGCAGAAGTGTAATTTAATTTTAGCATTCATAAATATCCATGCTAGATTTCAAATGTATTATAGGCTGAGTTCACTTTGGCTTGTTGTTAATATTGTGTAGTTAAGTGTTTCAACTGACATTATACACTTATCCTGACATAAGAGGTCCTTTTCTGGGGGAAAGTTTGAACTAGGTGCTTCTGCTGGAAGAAACCAATATTCAGAAGCTGTTATAGTATAACCCTAACTGTAAAATTATACATTATAGCCAGTAGGGTTCAGTGTGTTTTCACTTTAGAGGTCCCTAGCGTACTGGCTGTTTGCCAAAATGAAAATAATATATTAGAACCCATTTGTAGGAACTTCCTGGAAGTCATTTAGACTCAATGCCAAAATCTATATTAATCCCTTTTATCAGCATTCACTATTTCAAATTCATAATTAGGATGAAAGGTGAGGATGCCACTTTACTCTGTTTTTCTAATTCTTAAACTACTTCAGGTAGTTCTCAGACTTTCCAGTTAGGTGGTCAGTGGAAGGATTGAGTTATTAAATTGGAAGTAAATTACTTGGGTCTTGTATATTGGGAGGATGCCTTTTCCTTGAGACACCTAATGACCATGTCAAATGAGTTTAGAATACCATGCTGCTTGATGAAAGTCACACACATGCATCAGCTGCCAGGCCGTCTGCTTTTTGCTTTGTAGAAGCATACATAGGACAAAATTACAGTAGATCTTCAGGTTTCCCATGCACAGATACGAATTTCACTGTTTGATTTGGTTATTTTAGAAGCTGAAAACTGAATTAGGATACATTTTAAGCCTTTGAGAGTGTAAATTTTCTGCAAATGCAGTTAAAGAAAATTATCCCTTATTATCTTTTTTAAGACTTTTTTTGTAGTCCACTAGTGTTCCCAGAGTATGCTATGGAGAAGGATATGCACTTCTGAGTTTGTATCAAGGTTTGTGGCCCATAGTTATGACACTCTGTTCATCCCTCACCTTTATGTTTGTGTAATTACCCCAACTTAAATGTGAGAAAATTCTTGTTTTGTTGCTACTGAAATTCCTTCTTGTGTAGTTTTTAAAAGATTTCACTAATATTTTCATTGGATTATTCCTGATTCATTATGTTTCAGCAGAAAGAAAAGGCAAAGATGCCAAATCTCAAACCAAACTATGTGCTGTTTTAACAGAAAGCTTTAGGCTGTATTATACATGTGATATGCAGTCTATCTCACTGGACCTCAGTTACACATAAAGTACCAAACAAGTGCCCGCTCAGTTTTAAAAGTGCTTGATTAATCTGGTATGGGACTAATAGAGTTTTCTGCTGTTCAAGAACTTCGGGTTAAGGCCTAATTATGGTTTCTTTATATCATGTAATCCTTTTTATACTCTAAGAGCAATACTTTTTATTGCTATAGAGTTACTGAAAGTTTGTCTAGTTAGTTATATTTTAAGAGAACCATAGAAAGCTCTAAGGGACTTAAAAATATTTAAAAAGGGATCACTTAATATTATGGATGATTTTGATCACCTCTAGGTTCATAGATTACCTTGAACACACTTTGAAAGGATAATTTTATACCTATTTGGAAGTAAACTACTAGAGTAAAAAAAAAAAAAAAAAGCAGAGAAAGGGATTCATTTTGGCAGCCTTACAGAGGCAGGCTGTGGACAATATAATAAAAGTGCTTTATTGTTTGGTGTTCATTTCTGTGAGTTTTAAAAATGAATGGGAGCTATTTGTGGGGTTTTGAATTTTATTTCCCTTGCAAGTTTTTAGAGACAAAACCACAATTCTGTCGATGTTGCAAATCAGAATTTTTGGAACTCACTTTCTGCTGTCTGAAATTGCCCGAAACCAGT
>WTSP01014755.1:0-15197 GCA_025331215.1 Actenoides lindsayi | reverse complement strand
AGAACACACTTATTTAAGCCGTGAGATGCCAGCTTCTCTAGCAGAATGCTGAGAGAGACAGTGGCAAAGGCTTTACTAAAGTCCAGATAGACAATGTCCACAGCCTTTCTTTCATCCATTAAGCGGGTCACCTATATGTATGTTTGTATACATACACACACACACTCATGCAATTATTTTTTCTTAGACAATTGATCTTGACCAAAATTCAGCTTTCCTCTACTTGTATTTGGCTTTGATAGTAACTCCTTAGATCAGAACTTCCATGCCTTAAAGCTTACCTGCTTGTTCAAATATCAATTATATTACATCAATTCCAGTAGATACACTGAAATTTTTCTGTTTCTCTACAAACTGATTCTCTTACAGCCTTAGTCCAGAATAGCTATAATGGGCTACTTTAAGAATAATGTTTTGGTTCATATATTATCACTTTCTTTCCAAGATTTAAAGAACATTTGTAGATATATTACTTATTTTGGTGGCTCAGAGAATTCTTATTGTTTCCCTTGAGAGCTTTTGGCAGTGGAAGTGTATGTTTTAGTCTAGTTTGCACCTACCATACTTACACGAAGTGTGGCTTTGTAGACTAGGTAGAAAGCTATACTGTAGTCAGCCCTAACCTGCATTGTTTTACTTTCAGCCTTCTGATTGGATTTTTTTTGTTGACTTTCCATTAGTGGAAAAGAGAAGAAAACCTGAGAAAGAATGTATCAACTTTTAGATCATTATCAACTTTTATCAAGGGTAGTACCTGCTTTCTTTTCTCAGCAGTTCTTTGTTTTAGCACAATGTAGTATAGGCAGAAGGACCAAAAACGTCTCTATTTCATAATATAAACGGAAAGGACAGAAAACTTTTGCTCTTTTTCACTGTGGTGTTTGGTAAAGTAAAGTTTATTGGTATATGTTGTGTTTTACTATTCATTAACAAAATTTGCAAACTGTTTTTACTGAAAATGAAATCTCCATTCTGGATCTGTACACAAAGGGTCTAACTTCAATAGAGGTTTGAGGTTTTTTAATATGAATAATTTTCCTAGGTTTTCTAATACAAATCCTTATGTTGTTGATGGTGGGACTGTAAGATTTAAATATAAGCATTTCACGTGCTCTAAACTGTGGGGAGAGGGGATCCAAGAGGCTTAAACATGCAAGAGTGATATTTGGGTGATGCCTGCTTCAAATAAAACTACAAGTATTGGCTCTTTTATATGGACCTTTTTATTTTGTATGTAGATGGTTATATGGTATATAGATAATGTAGGTTATCTAATTATGTGAAGTATGGGGGCTTTCATCTAGGGTCTTCTGTTGCTTTACATGTGTACTTTACCTATTCAAAATGTTTTCATGTAGAGTGCCTTGAGCCTGCAGGATCCATTACTGTTTCAATGGGTATTGACTTCTGTGATTCTACTCAGACGGCCAGTTTCCAGTTATGGTGAGTTCCTGGGGAGGGAGAGTATTTTTTTTTTTCTCTTGCAAAGCAAAAACAGTGTATGTTTGCAGTAGCAGACTTGCTGTTCAGTAAATATTTTAAAAGATAACAATTCACAGCATGATATATACCCAAGATTTTTTAGAGAAACAAGATGTAATTAGTGTTTAGTTTTACTATTACAGGGATTACCAGTTTTCTTCAGTCTTCCAAACTTTTTTAGCAGCTGCTTCTAAAAGCACAGATGTGATGATAAGCTCAAATCTGGGTTTGAAATCACATGTGTAAGTTCAAAAACTCTTTGGCAGATTGTGCTTGGGAGGTCCTGCTTTTCCCTTGGTGTAAATGATACCGACCAGAAGCATGAACACCTCTTCTGATTTAGAATTACTTCTCTGTTCCTGAGCATTATTTCCCCCACCCCTCCTCTTGGGATCCTTCTTAATAATACCACCTTGAAGTGAGCAGTCAGGTCTGACTGGTTTGCTGGAGTGTTTTGTGCTTGTTCTTCCTTGTAAGAAATCTCTCATCAAAAAAGCACATACTGTCAAATGCTTATTATGGCTGTTTGTGATCTATGTTACATGACTGCATGAAACCAACCCCAAAATTTTCTGGATAAAAAAGCTTATTCCTCATGCTGTAGTTTCTTTTAAATGATTACAGAGAGAATGAAAACAAGTAGCTGGCTGGCTGGATTTTTGTCTTAAATTTTCACTTTTTATGCTCATCATTGGTACATTCAAGATCCTCCTTTCTGTGAGTTCCTGTTTTGTTCCAGGCTAGTGGGGAACCTCTTCACCAGTGGGAACTTGGTTACAATCTAGCATTTGAAACTGGAAAATTTGTAGCAGCAGTGTCCAAACATTAGGAATGAGTGGATGAGGAAAAGCTAGACACCTGCTTTTAAGAGCTATCTAGGCTTCTGTAGTCTTTGAAAGTATGCAAAGGCACTAAATAGATCTGCACAATTCCTTTTTTCTCCTGAGTATTTTGAAATGTTTTTTTGACATATTTTATTGCAAGAAGCACTACTTTCTGTACTCTGCACAAAAAAAAAGGGTATTTAATAGACATTCACATTGCCACATTCCAGTTTAGGGGAAGCCATTTGAGAAAGTTCTGTACCCTGTTCTTGAATAATGTAGGATTTTTAGTGTACCATGGCATAGCTTGCGCAATTTACAGGCTATTAAAGACAGTTGGAAAATCTTAATAATAGAGATGTACTGAAGTGACTTCAAAAGAACCATTGCTAAAATAATATTTCTTGTTCTAGGGACAAGGAGATTTTCGTTTTCCGGGTTTTTTTTCCCCACTCCTCAAAGCTTTTCCAATACAACAGATACTCATGCGCAGTCATTTTAGAGATACTAATATCTCCAGCAAGATGTCTGCAGCATGTACTTTATGCACATCACGTTGTTGTAGCTGGTCTGTATGCTGTTTGCTGGAATTTGGAAACAGCCTTGGACTGTTGCCTGATGCTAGGTTTGTTTGGGAAGAGAGGTTCCCTTCTAAGTAGTATAATTTCTTAATTGCTTCAAAATTATAGACTCTCTTTACCAAAATAAATGTTTTGGTTTTTTAAAATAAAACATGCTCAGTTTATCAAGGAGGAGCATTCTTTTTTAAATAAAGCAGATATTTTTCCTTCAAGTACATATTTTCAGTATACTAATGATTTGATTGCAAACTTATACAATTTATTGCTAAGAATCTTAGCAGTGATGAGGATAAGCAATGTAGCATAACACATTGATTTTATGCAGATCATCACCTTTATGTTTTGGGAGGTCTGCTGTATTAGTGATATATAAAAACTGATTACTTTCTCCAACATTGCCTAGTAATTGTTTATTATTTTCCTATTAGACAAACAAGACAGATCAATATTCCTGAGCACCAACCAGACTATGAGTAACATCACTGTAAATAGATTTGCCTCAGACCTCAGTGGTGTATTCATTTTAATGATTTGGACAATGTGAGTCCAATGACAAAGCTCAAGCTAAGTTTAAAATTAAATTAAGAATAGGAATTGCTTACTTTGTTCCTTCAATAATTGATAGGGCCTTGTCTTTTTGATAGTAGTTCTTAGAAAACAGTATAATAATAGGTAAAATGGTTTTTTGCATTAAATTTGCTATTTTACTATTAAAACGTGTGTTGTTCCAAATCCTACTGATGCTCAGTATCACCACAGAAATTGTGCCATGTGATGTTTTGGGGGCAGTGTCTGAGAGAACTCAGCTGCAGCCTTTTTAACTTGTCATACTTATTTAAAAGATTTTGTCCAAAAGCAAGAATGACTTGTACAAGTTGGTCAAAATGTAGTTGAAATACTGTGCACACAAAGGCATCGATATTCTTGTATTTCCTGCTAACATATCATTATGAAAGACATTGTCAGTTATTTTGCATTTTAGTTAGAAGCATGTTCAGCAGTAAAGTGTTCCTGATCATAATAATTTTCTTTACGTTGTTCTAAGAGGAGCACTTTGTCTTGCATCAAATGTAATTGATCCTGAAGCAGTGTAATCACAATTACTCACTTTCTTAATTGGCCTGCCCAAAATCAGAAAATGGGAACCGATCGGCAGTGTTTAAATCAATAGCTTTGTAGTAAAGCTGTGGGGGTAGGGAGATAGTGGTAATAGGTAGATCAATTGGTCTTAGATGCCAATCATGGACTGTGTGTTTTGCATAGCAAACACTACTTTTCTGCTTGGGGATGAGCTGTTGTACTAGTGGTTCAATAAATGCAAAATGTATAAAGAAAAAAAACCTAACATGAGTAATAAAATATTTAGATCTCTTTCTGAATTTCTTGTAGAAATCAAGGACAATGAAGGACAAATTGCATTATAGAGACAGCTTTGAGGGACTTGGCTTTGAAAAACCTCCCTTGTAAATTTTATTTTTATTAAGCAAAACATCTAATTAAAAAGACATGAAAAGCCGTAATTTGAAAACTGTTCCTAATGCATTTATTTAGAATGTGTATTAGGATGCTCATACTATGTACTCGTAAGGAGAACATCTCTTCTTTGCTATTTTTCTTGTACCATCTCCTTTCAGATGCACACTACTTCAGCCACACCAGTATTCACAATAATACCTTTCAAGCAGAAAGTTAAAGCAGAATAAATGGGGGAACTTACTCTTTTAAAAGATTCTTGTGAATGTAACAGTTTCTTTTTGGGGTTCAGATTCTGCAAGTAGGATATGCACAGCTTAGAAGTATAAAGCAGTTCATTATTGGCTAAGTCATGTGGAAGGTGCTCTGCTAGCTTGTTGAATCCTGGTAAAGCATTAGTATTCACCATCCCAGTAAGAGACCTCAGTCTTTGCTAGGCAGGTAGGCATTAGTAAGCAGAGGAAAGGTTGGAATGAATTCTTCATGTTACAAACTGACTGCACT
Organism: Actenoides lindsayi; assembly: GCA_025331215.1. Classification (NCBI taxonomy): domain Eukaryota; kingdom Metazoa; phylum Chordata; class Aves; order Coraciiformes; family Alcedinidae; genus Actenoides; species Actenoides lindsayi. The sequence goes on along the minus strand of WTSP01014755.1, from coordinate 10,333 downwards.
GCTCCACTGACTGTGGAATTTTTTTCTTTTTTCCTGGTAGGGTTTTATATATTTCTACATCAATGTGTTTTCTCTTGGATCCTTGAGCTCCTCCTAGTAATCATTGTCTTAGTCCTGTCATTGTCTTAGTCCTACCACTGTCTCTTATTTTATCTTTATTACCTTGCATGTCACTAGTTTTCAGATATTCTCAGGTCTTTCTCACAGCTTACCAGTTTCCTTACATGTCTGAATAAAGATGTGGGAGCTTTGTCATGTTGGAATTTGGCCTTGGATAGTTGGAATGAAGACATTTGAATCCCTGGAGAAGAAAGGCAAGGAAGGTTACAGAGATGGAGAATTACAGTGTATACATGCCCTTATCCTTTTATGTGTGCATGTATTAGGTATTTTTGATTCCTGTCTGCATTTGTAAAACCCAGTAAGAAAATCTCCAGCTTCTTGTGGGTGTCCAGTGAGTGACTAAATGAGAAAGGGAGATGTCCTCTTTACAACACTTGAGAGCTGGAGAAGGCAGCTTGTCCTTAACATCCTCTTCTGTATTCTTCTGTATTCTTTTCATCCTCTTTCCAAATTCTCTTAGCTGTTCTCAAAGTCATGAAAATCCACAGGTGTGAAAAAAAAATTAATTTATGGAGAATGTATTTTCTTCTGCCTATTCTTTTGAAAATTTTGCAGGATATTATTTAGGTCTCTTTGAAACAACGTGACACAGGGAGTGTGTCCCTGCCAATCTCTTCCCCTAGTTTTCTCAAGGTTTAAGTGCAAAGAGTACAGTCAGAGCTCCCAAGTAGAAAGAGAAACTGAGTGAAAGCAACAACTTCTCTGCCTTCCATTCATGCTCAGAATAATGAGGTCATGGGAAAATAGTGTGGCATGTGACAGAGGTTTTACAGCCATGGACTGGTTACCTTATATTGGCGTTTCCTGCAATCTTGTACATACTCTCCTACTGTTGTTATGCTGATCAAGAAGAAAGCTATTCACCTCATCTGCCCTGGGCTGTATGAAGACAGCATTTTGCTCATTACTCCAGAAGAGGTTGGTGTAGCCAGGAGAATGTAGCAGTTTCTTAAAGGAAGGAAATTCCTTGGATGACATTTGAAAACCTTGTTCAGTTTGCTGTCTGCAGGTTCTACCTTATTGCAAAACCTTTTACTCTAAATTTTATTTTCCAAGGAAGAGATTTTTGCAGCATGAAATTTTCTTGCTTCATTTTTCATTGATGTAGGAATCTTCCCATGTGGAACTTCTACCTGCGAAAAGCTAGGTGCAGCACTATCTTCACATCACTATTGCTTGCATTTTCACTCGTTGCTTGCTGTTTCCTTCTTGTAGTGCTTTGTCAGCAGATCACCAAGTTGTTTACGCATGTTGGATATTAAGACAAGCAATCTGGTACTCTTCTCTTTACTTCATTACTGTAAAGTAGTCAGTTGGTCCAGTTCCAGAACGCGATTATATAAAGATAGATAACTGACCCAGAAAAAACAAGGCTACACATGAACAGCTATTCTCATTTCTTCTGTCGTCCTGGCCATTTTTCTTGTTAAAGTAGGATTCTATCTTTTATTTTCTTCAGCAAGACCATGAGCAGTCTCTTAGACTGCTTCATTCCATGCTTACAGCAACTTAGTGTGTTGCTCTTCCTCTTCCATTGTATTTTGGTTTGTTCTGTTTTTATCATCTCTGGAGATTTTTTGAATACAAAACAGAAATAGCGAGCTAGTTTTAGGTAGATGTATTCTGGGTCAAGAAACTAGTAGAAGTGAAACAAAAAGGGGTTATAGATAATATCAAGAAGAATATTCCCCAGCCTTTCATTAGAATAATAATTTTTTTTAAGCTTTGAAAATTTACACTTCAAAAACTACCATTTTTGAATCTTGTAAGAACTCATTCACAATTGATAATATTGTTTATATTAGTTTTAAAAGATCGGTTTTAAAGAAGACATTCCCATCGTTGCTCTCAAGTCTTTTGTTACATTATGTATTAGTAGATCTCTAATATAAAGATGTAACAAAAGAGATTCAGATCAATAAGCAAAAGCTGTATATTTAGTCTGTAAAGTGTGTGATAAAGAGAATGGTAAAAGGGAGGATGATTTTTCTAGCTGAAAAATAAATTTACTGAAGTAAACTGAAATTAAAATAATGCCAAGTAAACCAGATGCTGGCTAAAGTGAAATTAAAAACAAAGTGGTTTTGAAGAACAACTAGCAAGCAGAATTTGTACTTGAAGACTCTGAGGAGTTCATGGTTTATCAAAGAATATCTATTAGCTTTTTAATTATTAGAGGAAAGGGAAGTGGAACTTTCGTTAACAGCAGAGGTGTTGAGTGGTCCTCTCGAGCAGTTGCAGCCATATAAAACCCAAGCTATTCTCACGCTTTTATTCCTTCTAATTGTGAAGATAATTACAAGAGTTTCAAAGACATCTAATCATTGATGTTGTAACTCAAGTTTATGTACAAATGGCATGCCCACTCAATGTTGGACATGAATCGTTGTGCATAAAACTATTTGTTTCATTCTGAATTATGTAGTACACATCTTGCTTAAATATGAAAAACAACATTGGTTGAATCATCAGCTGAACAACACTAATGAAGGTGTCATATAGTTCAAGTAAAAAGTTATAAGGACATTGATTAAAGACCCTGCCTTCATCTCTTAAGCTGATGGAGTTCTTGAGAAGTTTTCAAAGGAAAAATTAAAAACAAAAAAATACTACTTTCCTATTTTACAGTAGAGTTGATCAGGCCAGTCAAACAAACTCTGCTCTTTTAGCATCTTCAGAGATGATGGTATTTAAAGTAGTGGGGGGGGGGGGGGGGGGGGGAAGAGAATTTTTTAGCTAAGAATTTTTTTAGAGCAGAACTTCATAAATGCTTCTTTGTAAAGGAAATACTAGCCAGGTTTGAAGGGATTGTTTCACTGTATGTTTACTAAATAATAGTTTTCAACAGAGATAGTATTAATGCTGAATTTTATTTGAAAAGCCCATACTTGAGAGTGCATCCATAAACATAATTATAGCACATCAGACATCAGAAAGTAAGAATGTACTAGTTTCTAAGCATTTGCTTATGAAATTGGGTAATTATGTATTGTATAAAATATATTGTATAAAGTATTAAAATTTTAAGTAATAGGACCGTAAAATGCTTTGCTGTTTTCTGGTGGCTTATCTTGCACCTTTAGGAGGGAGACACATGTTTTCTATATTACTGATCTAGTGCTGGTTTTTTCATCAGTCTATCTTTTCCAGAAATTTGAAGTTGCAGAGTTACAAAAATTATGTAATACATGTTTGTGGTTAAATTGTATATATGGATATTAATTGAGAAAATATATTTTCCATTCTAATGATTTTATCATTATGTTTAAGTAGGATATCTGAGGCATATCAGCAATCAATATGTATTGTGTATTTGGAACACTAGGAGAAAAAAAAAAGTGTTCTTTTCTAAAAATTTCTCATGCCTCAAAGCATTAACAGAAATTCTGACTGGATGTACTGATCATGAGTTGCTAGCCAAATCCCTTAAGGTATAATTAGTCAATCAGACATAGCAGAGTGCATGTATCATGAGTTTCTGTAAACCTGGAAAACTCCAAGACAAGATGGTTGAAAACTCAGAGAACTGAATGGATAGGGAGGGCAAGTTTGCTTTATGGTATTTATTTCTTGCGGAATCTGTAACATCTATAGAATCTATGTTACTCCAGATAGTAAATTTTTTTTTAACCCTGTGCTGTTACAAGAACAGCCTCAAATTCTACGGTTTTCCAGTATGCTTTTACATCAACTAGTATGCTGTGTGGTTTTTATTTAAATATACAGAATGTTGCTAAATTGAAGTGATCATAGATATTTAATTTTTCCATCCAAATTTATAGTTTGGTGAATCTGGGCTTTTTTTCCAGACAATAATAATCCTGTTTATCTGAAATGATACTTTTCCTATATTTAACCTGATTTTTGGGATAGCTGGTGCTGATGACAGGATTTGTAAATAAGACTTATGTAAAGGAATTGTAAAATACATCATTTGCCCTTTGCAAACATTTAGTTTGAGTGTGATGCCTTATAGATTACAAATAAATATTATGTGTAAAAGTTACATTTTCAGAAATATAAGAGCATGCATACTGTATATTATTACTACATTTATACTGGGGAAAATGAACTTTACTGAAGTAAGAAATTAATGGGCTTCTGGATTAACAAGGTAGAAATCATGCAGGTAGTTCTTACACTGTCTATGGATTCCACAGTAAATTTGGATCTGATGTGTATATGTTAATCTGTATTGAAGCACTTGGTTGATTCTCTTTAATTTCTCTTTTTCCAGCACAAAGGATGATCAGTTCAACGTTAACATTCAGCCCCCTGTTGGAGAACTGCTTTTACCTGTCACTATGTCAGAGAAAGACTTTAAGAAGGAACAAGGTGAGAAATATTTCATCAGCTTCAATAAATACACTTGGCTGAAAAGAGGACTGTGTGCCTCTCAATTTTCAGCAAGTGTACTGTTTGTTTTATTCTCTGTTGGTATTCACTCTGATACTAATGATTTAATTTTAAAATATCTTTAAAAGGATGTGCAGTGGTATATGACAGCTTTTCATGTGCCTTTAAAAGCACAAAGCCCACTCTTTACCCTGAAACAGTTTTGGCTTCTTATCAAGAAGTGTGGAAGTCTTTCCTACAAGCAGTAAAGTAGAAAGTTGGAACCCCAACTCAAGGAAGTAAACCAACTAAACATTGATACAGTGTCTGCTCTTACTAGTCTTTATTGCAAGGCTGCTTTTAAATACTATTAGTGTACATGTTTCTCAGCTACTTTGAAAAGGATTTTAATCTTTTTCCCTTCAAAAATTTAATATAAATAATCTATTTTTGCTGGAATAGTGTTTTATGGAGATAACAAGTTTTACACACTTCTGCATTCTTCTAATGTTGTGTCTTTAAAGGATGTAAGTTTCTGATGCTAGTCCAAACACAGACCTCCATAAAAGCTTCTAGTGACCTGAATATTTTATACAAAATAATTAGAGGAAATTGTACTTAGCTTTGACTGTGCGTCAAATGGAATAGTCAGCACTGCTGCCCTTAATTTGGATATGATTCTTGGGTATTTTAAAATATAAATGATTGAATTTTGGATGCATTCAAATGCAATAGTATTTACTCATCTATCTCAATGTATGGGTATTTACATGTGTAAATCTCTTCACACTGAGATGAGAATATACCCCTGGGATCCTGTCTCGTTGCTGTATAAGGCTCAGAAACTCAGTATATCCATCGAGCAGTCAAGAATACCAATGAGTAATGCTATGTATTACTAATTATTAATTTAGAGCATTTCTTGATTTTGTATTTTTTAATGATTAAGAAAGTAGCTCAAAAATTGCCTAGATCATTTTCAGTTAAGCTTATGGCTGCAGTGAAAAGTTAGGACTATGCTTTGTTTTCTTAACCAATTGATACTTATTTGCTGTTCTTACCCTTTGCTGGCTAAAGCCTGCCTCTCTGCTTTATACCTGCTCAGCAAACCAAGGTGAGTGATTGAACGAGGCTGTGGCACGTTTATTTTAAACTGTTCCCTTCTAAAATTTGTAATTGAGGTTGTAGTGGAAGGAAGACAGGTTACTGTGCTTCTTCCGCCCTCCCCCAATTTTCTGTTTGCTTGCTTCATGATATTTTGATAGAGTTTTTGTATGTTTTACTGTGACTGAGGGCTTTTTTTCCTCCTGACTGGCCATACAGAACCACGAGCACATAGAAGAAGTGTACTTGGAGAATAGCTGTGGTCCTCTGTGGAGTTGTTGCCAAAATTCCTTTTTCTTCTGCCATTTTACTTCTATGGTTGTTGATTATTTGTCTGAATAAATCTGGCAGCTGTTTGCTATGTTTAATAGAGCGGAAAGGCTACTCTGAATAAAGCTATTTGAAAATTTGTTTATATGAAGTATTTGTAAATCCATGAAGGTCTCTTGGCATTTCTGTATTGCTTGCTCTGTCTTCCTGAATTCATTCTTTGATGCAGGACTTGATGCTGGCAAATTTACCACAGGTTTAAAAACCTTTTCCATCTTTTTTCTTATAGATATTGGCTATTTCAGAATATTCATGGTAATAGAGGTCTCAGTTCTAAATTTTACATAAGAATTATGTAAATATAAAATAGGAGCAGCTAACATTTGGGGAGAATTAATATGTGATCTTGCTAAATGAAAAATCCAAATTACAATAATAAATGCAGGGCAATTTAGAAGTTGGTATACATTATTCTATTTTGTGTTTAACTTTGATTTGTCTATATTCTCCAAATTAATCTGATTTATATAACTTGATTTTCACTTGTCATACTTTTTCGTTGTTGTTGTTTGTCTGGTTTATGTTTGGTTTGGTTTTGAACATAAGATGTTTCAAGTCTTGTACCTGGAGATGCCTTATTTATTTGCGGCCAAAACCAATAGGTAAAAAATAGTGAAGGAGTGAGAAGAATATTAGAAATGTAAAATTATATTAGGGGAGAACAAGAATATGTATAGGTTTCAAGGATTTTTACATCTAAATTGCATGTGTAACCTACTAAGAATGCTAAGGAGGAAATAGCCAATATTATACTGCTGTGTAGAAGACTGTTCATTGCTACACATCTTTACTCAATTACACTTTGCTGTTTTGCATTGTCTGTTACATTTGTATATGTCCATTTTCTTCCTGATGACAGAAGGAGAGGGGAACAGACACGTTATTGAATATTCATGTCTGTGAAGGTTATCTAATAGTAGCAGTGGAATCTCGAAAGCTGATTTATCCACATGTGCATGATGTATATGGCCTTGCTACACTGTCTTCCCTTCCCTCCTGAGCTGGGGAATCTTCCACTGAGGTATTCTCTAGAGCAGCAGCTGAGTTATCAGCTGATGTCATGGTTGACAATTTGGAAGCGGTGGATAAAAATGGTATTGCCAAACTACTCTTTTACCTTCTTGTTAAATATTTTTACTGATCTTCAGGCCTCAGGATTTCATACCCTCTTTTACATCGCATCCCCATGAAACGTTCAGGTTCTGTAGCAGGAATTCTGCATGAATGAGATATGTACTTTTTGGAACTCTGCATCCAAATTTTTACTTGCCCAACACATTTAAAAATTAGTACACAAAACTCCCCTTGCCTTAGTTCAGAATAGGATTAGTCTGGTAGCTAACATACCTTGCTACCTACCAGTGTAATTTGCGCAATTTCATTTCCCTTTAATAATAAAAAATGTGTATAGTTACTTCATTGTATCAGTTAGTTAACCCAGATTAATTGCTGCTCTGTGCTCTGACTAGAATTTTCTTAGATTCTCATGTTTCATGCAATATTAAAGGTGGCATGCAATTGTTGTTATAGCTGTATATTAATCAGAATCTTTATGTAAACTTTATGTGGTTTTAAAATAGCCAGTTAAAACTACATTAAGTATAAAGACTTCCCACCCCCACCCCCCTGGACATACCTTTAAATAATTTTGCTTTTTTAAAAAAATAAGAAGTGTAGATCTGATTCACATTTAAAAACAAAACAACCAAGGAAATAAAAACATAAAACCCAAACAAGCAAAAAACAAACACCTTGGTTAGGTAAACAAATTTTTTACTTAATTTTATTAAGATTTATATATCCTACTTGTCTTCCTAAAAAGCAAGATGCTAATTCTTTAAATGGTTGGACATTTGCTATTTTCTGGCCCTTGACTACCACAGGCAATCATATTTGATGCCCCTTAATTAGAGCACCCTTTTCTCTTTCCAGGTTCTTTTCCACCTCAGCAATCGAGACAATACATTTGCTTACCATGCTGCTCTCCTAAGTGTTCTTTTGCATGTAAATTAATCTTGATTCAGTTTACACTGTCATGCTGAGTGGTACAAATTGCCTATAACAATAAAACAGCATGAGTTAAAAATAAAGGGGGGTGAAAAGGCAGATTGAATGTGTGCCTTACTTGATAGGATGTTACTTTGCTTTATGCCAATACATTAGTCGACGATAATGAATCTTCTGTTCTGAAAAGCATGGTTTAGTTGATTTTTTTAATTTTACTTCAATGGAGCAGTACCTTGTCTTTTATAGAACAAGTTAGACAAACCATTAATGACAAGAGTGTTAAGGTTAAATATGAAGCAATGCATTCACTTCTCTGAGTGCTATCCATCTTTCCATTTACAGGAGCTTGACAAAAGTACTGGCTTTGTACAACATTTCCTTTAATTACATGCTGCGGGAAACAGGCTTTTAACATAAACATAGTTGCATTCATTTATTCAGCATTTGCTCTTCAATAGAGCTTAATGGAGAAGGTTTAAATCCTAAATGAGTACACACATCTCTCAGCAGTGTTATGTCAGTCCCTGTGCTCTGCTTAAAAGCAGTTTTAGTCTGTGTATGTAGTTTTTAAAGCTTTTGCCTAATAGTGAAGTTAAACAATTTGAAACAGAATGTTCTATTCCCAAGATAAAGCCAATCTTTATAGAAGTTGTATGTTTATTTTTATTTTCTTCAAGAGCAGATCATGTTCAAAAATATCCTGTTATTTACTTATGACCTGTTTGAGTTTTACGTTGATATTTCTTTTTTTTGTGGCAGCAGCTAATGCACATTCTAGCGCATTAAAATGTTAGATTTATTTTTTCTTATTGCTCTATTAAGAGTCTCAGTGCCTCTTGCCCTGGGTTAGAACTATATGTGCAGCCCTAAAATGCTAGCCTTTTGAGACTTTAGCATTGTTTTCATTTTAATGCTATCGTGGATTTCAGATGCTTCGTATTTCTGTTTCAAGTACTGTGCTCCATTGTTTCTCTGCATTTTCAGCTTCTGAACATAGAGTAAAAATACACACACAACATTAAGTTGTAGTTACTGTTGGTTTTTCATCAACATGAGTGTCCAGAAAGTCATTCTTCTAAACAATGGATGTTAATAGAAAGTGGGGGAGGGGCGGGGGTGGAGGGTTGTAGTGGTACAATGTCTTTGAGTAATATTTCCTTTTTTACTTATTATTGTCAAGATTATTTCCAAACATATAACATTTCTGGTCCATTTTATAGTGGTACTCAAATTATTTTAATCAAATCGTTTACCATGACATTTTAGAGAGATGGATACTGACTGAGTTTCCCACTTTCTAATGTAATGACTTTATCTTCATGAACTAGATTGAACCAATGACTACTATCTGAATTTCAAGATTATTTTTATCAATTGGAAATGAAATCATAATTAAATGCAGCATTGGGTTTTTTTATTTCAAGATTAGAAGGTGGATTTGTAGATGGTCTTATTTAAGATGAACTTTTCCAAACCAGTCTTACCTAATGTTTCATTTCTGTGCTTATATTCTTCTTTTAAGTTATGCTTTCTATGAAAAAGAACCATCCTGATTTCACAGAGACATTAGTATCACACATATTATTGTTCAGTTATTAGTATTGTTTCTAATATTAGGGTATTGCAAGTAATACATTAAACTAATTATGTAATTTTTTACAAAACTGTTTTCTCAATGAATGATATAATTTCTAATGCAAGTGTGGGGGGTTTTGTTTATAAGCCTCTTGTTTTGTTTTTGTGCTTAATAAGCAAACAAATCTTCAAGAATTCATAATGAAATACTTCATGTTATAGGGATGCTGACAGGAATGAATGAGACATCTGCTACAGTGGCTGTTGCTCCGCAGAACTCTACTAGACTTGTAATAACTGAGAGGGTAGTGAAGGCAGCAAACCTAGGTGTAGTCCCTTCTGGTCAAGATAACATACACAGGTAAGATTACGTGTCATTCATAGTGGACGCATCTTTTAATATGAACTCGTTAGCTCAAAATTCATCAACATTTGATAATACTGGGGAAAATGTTATTATCCACACCTTCAACAGATAAGGTATCCAATTATACTGCAGCATAGAATCCTAAGCAGATACTAAAGAGCCTAAGTATTCCTCAACTCTTCATTTGAATGTATAACAGTCGAATATCGAGACTTTACAGTTAGGGGTACTTGTCCTTCCCTAGTTTTGTTTCAAAGGGAAAAGGTAGCCTTTTAAAGCACAGTACTTTGAAGAGCATCTCTATTTTTTTTTTTCACTTCTCTTTTTTCAAAAATAAGTGGCCTTATCCATGTTTATCATCTGTGAGAAACAGCTTGTTTTCTCCACATTATTTTTTGACCTATCCAGCTAGTTAAACATAGAACCCAGGTATTTTTTTTCAGTTGGATGAAGATCTTTTTAAATGCAGGTTGAATGTAGAATTGAAGATTT
>WTSP01014754.1:0-57969 GCA_025331215.1 Actenoides lindsayi | reverse complement strand
AAGTATATATTATTCCTTACTATGGGAAAACAGCACTGCTGCAACATATTCATAATCTCTACTGGGCTTTTCTTTGTAAGGAATGTATTTGACAAAGTTTGTTTTGTGCTATATACATCAGATGAATCCTTTGCACAGAAACATTCTTATATCACGTCTTAGGGGTGCAGCAGTGATATTGATCTGGAATTCAGATAGTAAACCTGATGCTAATTTGCTAATCAGTAAAACAGGAGAGTAACACTGGACAGAAACAGATATTGAGAGTGAAATAAGGGAAATGAATCTACCAACTCCCAGCATCAGCAGGCAGCTCACTTTTTCATTTTGGGACATATTTGCATTTTGAATATACCTGGCTTCCTGGTGATATATAATACTTGAACTTTTCAATTCTTTTTTTCTTTTCTTCTAAAGGACGTGAGCAGAATGCAGCACTTTCTGTGGAAGGCTGCTTAGTTATGGAAGACTTCTCACCCATTTCCTGATTACTATTAAACTGCTGAATGCAACCACAAATGAGGCTATAAAATGTAGATTTGTTTGAAATGTGTAGAAATACGTAAGTATTGTGAACTGTGATGACTTTTGATGGAAGCTATTCAGTTTTAACCACCTACTGAAACAGAAAAGTGGCTACTTACTTGCTAAAAGGATAGGAGAGTGAGGCAGAAAAACAGGCACATCCTTTTTTTTTTACATTTTAATTGCTGCATTGAGTGATATAGCTGTATTTCATTATGTATCATACAGTATCAGAAAAAAAAAAGTGATATGAAGCAACACAATGTGAGTGCTATAACCACAGTGAAAATGTAGAATTTCAAGTCATGTTTTTTCAGAAAAGCTATTTAAGTTGCGTAAAATGAGAAGAGTAGTTCCCTAAAGGGATGAAAATAAACAGAAAAGCTACAAGCATCTAAACCTATATCAGGTATTTCAGAAAATTAATTTTCTTACAGTTGCATTTTGAATATTTTTCTACTGTTCCATTGAAGTTCTTCCCCTTAATTTTCTTTGTTTTTCGAATTTTCCATTTCTTGGAATAAACACACAGTAGGATTTTTTTCATCTTATCTTAACTGAGATACAGTTTTTGTGCTACTCTAAAGGCAGAGAAAATTATTAGATGAAGAAATGAAAGAACTTCAAGCTTCTAAAGGTATTACTAATAACTGTCTCTAAATCCTCCTAAGCCCTCCTGAATAGAAAAGGGCCAAATTTTGCTCTGAATTAAAGTAACAGAGATCATTGACTAAGGACTGCTGTGTTCAAGATTACCTAAAATTTTGTCTTACTCTCCTTAATACGTTGATGAAAGCCAAATTAAGAGTGACCTTAATTTCAGTTAAGCCTTAACTGTTTAGGTAAGTGATTATAATTTTCCATACTTCTTCCAAGTAAATATACAGGCAGTACAAGCTTAATTAAAAAATAAAAACGTACTTCAGGTTTATATATCCTTAACTTCATCTATCTGAGTATATTCAGCAATAGTATTAGAAATTACTGAAACCTATACCTACTATGCATTGATTCCATTTCCCCTTGTTACAGCCCTTCCAGCATCTCCCATTGCACCTTGTGAGTTTAGGACTACTGAGTATTTTCCTGTGTCCTAACTGTTCTTCACAGTAGCAAGTCCCCTGGTGGGCTAGAATCAATTAGCATAGTTTAGAGAAGCTACCAAGCTGATCTGATTTAATGTCAGGGCTACTGAGTAGGTGCTCTCTGAGTTGGGAAGCTGCTTTGCAGTGCTACATACTACAGCAGCACATTGCTAAAAATATCTCCTTAAGTATTGAGTGCAAACATTCTGAAAAACAAGGGGCAGGAAGGTCATAAAATCTGTAAGCTGAAAATGGTAAGCTGAAATATCTATGAAAGGAAAGCATTAACCTTTTGACCTAGTTCACCATAAAGAGATTTAAGGTAAAGGATATTTAGCCTTGATTTTTCTTGGGAGCTCTATCACAGATAACAATCAGCTACTGCAGTCCCAAGAAAAAAACTGAAAGACCATGTAACTTAAGGTTTTCTACAAAGTTTACAAAAGCTTTATCTTAAGACAGCTAAAGCTCCTAAGCTTGTTCTTAGCATTTGGTATCCTAGAACTTTCATACACCTGTTAACTAATCTTTGAAGTCCTATCCTTGTAACTGCTTTATCCTAAGAGCAGCTGTGATCCCTAGAAGCTGGAAGGGACTAATCTCATATCAGAAGATGAATCAATGGTAGAGAAAGGGTTAGCACTCCAAAGTGGAACTGGACAAGAAGTTTCCACTGGCATGGTTTCTGTAAATGAAAAATTCACTCTCTATGAAAGCAAAACTTCCTGCGTGAAGTATTGATAAAAAATGTTGATTTCTAATCAGACTTTATTTGCCAATTCTGAAACACCTTAAGCCTATGCAGTTTATCAAGGAATAAATTAATGGGGAGACAGGATGTTGTAAGGACTTTCGCTTTAGAATCACTGAAATAATAATTCTATGAAATCTCTTATGTGGGAATAGACTACCTTAATTTTCAATAATGATGATAATAACAATAATCAATTTATCATTTTAGTTCTTCATCAAATGTAACAAAGTCAGAAAATTTGAAAACTGAAATTTGCCTTTTCATGCATGTTTTTTTCCTCTCTTAACCTTGTGGTCCGTATTTGAGATCATGCTGCCTCTCTAAGGTACAATATAGCCCTGGCAAAGCATGCTTGACAAAAAAAAATGTCAATACCATAAATGAGAAATTCTCTAGATGACCAGAAGCAGTGGCCCAAGAAATGAAATGCTACAAATATTTTCCTGGGTTTATTTTCTCACTTTTAAAGATGCCATACAGCAACACACAAAATCAAATGGTGTGCAGGTCACAGTGTGTGAAACCAAGTATCACCACCTAATGAAAAAAGCAGAGTCTGACATTTCAAAACAGTTCATTGTAAGAATACATTTGATTTCACTGCTATTAGTGGGAATTTAAGGCTTTGGACCTACATTTTCATATAATGTCATTTTAAAGTATGACAATACTGTTTGTACTAGTCACATATATGTAACAGTAACTATGGATGTAAAACAAAATCACAGAAAGTTGGAAGCTGCCTGTAGAAAGATACTGGAAAGAAAGAGGATAAGCTGAGTAAAGTGACAATGAGTTAACTCATAATATTTAAAACAGTTATTTTGGATAACATCTATACTGCTCAGTAAAGCAGGTCCTAAGTCTACCTGGCAAGACCTGTGGCAGCATTTGTGCTTGGTTTGGATCTTGGTTTCCTGTAAGCCTCTAAAAGGGCTAAAATAAAAATCTTTCTCTTAATTTTTTTCAGAATGTCTGAAATAACATGAGGACTGTGTGGCAGCTTACCAAAATGTTATTTTCTCAGAGAATCATGAAGGGATGTGCTATTCACAAAAGGGTGAGGCATGAGGGCATGTGTCACTAATCATCAGCAAGAACTGATGAATACCTAGTCCAAAGACTGAGATAGCATTAGAAGATGTGTAAGATGATGAGGTTTAAACCCTGCCTGATTCATACTTCATACTTCTGACTGAGAATGGTCCCTGCTTTTTGCTCTTCTGTGAGCCATAATTGGGATTGTCCTGGAGAGTGCTGGTTTGTGTGAGACAAAACTGTGGCAACAAGATGTGTTATCATTATGAATGATTAGTAATTTGGTGCTGTCACTGGACAATTATCACTTCTTGTTTGAACTTGGTCACTAGTCTTGTTGTTTAATTTAACATTACGGATGTCACCAAGTGGTTGCACAATGCAGCACAATATGCCCGGCAACACAACAATATCTTACACTGGACACCTCCAGAAAAGCTCTGGAAACTAACACTAGAGCAAGCCAGGAGATTGCTATCTGGAGCCATCTGTACCAACTTTCTGCCAGCAATCCAGACATTTCCCACTATAGAGCCAGCAGAAGCACACACGTGCTACCATCACTTTCAATAAACGTGCCAAGATATGAGCCGGAGTGACTGACAAATTGGCATGTTTGCTCTTGCACTCTTGTTCTGGCTTTTGCAGGGTGAGCAGTAACCTCTGGCAGAAGGGCAGGATACAGCAATTCCTTCATCCCCTGTGCCCTGCTGCTGGGCATTACAAAGCCATCTGTCACGGCCATTAGTTTCGTCGTCCCCTGTCTGTAAATAGGGATAATAACACTGCCATTGCTTTGCCCTTGTAGGAGGATGCTGTCCAGAGGCTTTCCTGGAAGACAAGCTAGTTAGCTATTCCGTTGCATCACATAATGGGTTTTGAGCTGTGTCACAAGGACAGTGCATGGAATAGCAATAAGGACAGGCACCACTGTGAATGGCTGCAGGAACCAATTGTATGGAAAACAAAAATTTCATGGAAGAGAGGCATGAAATACTAGCAAGTACTTCTTTGACCATTGGAACTAATGACACGTAGTGTCCTACAGTTATGTGTCTCATGGTTGATTAACTTTGGTGCTGGAGCTTTTCCTCAGTACTGTCAACTTTACAATTCCTGTTTCCTACATGGCAGTCTATTGTCATGAAATTAGTGGTCATTTTATTTCTTTGAGACTGTTACCTCTCTGTCATCATGGCTAGCAGGTTCAAAAAGGGTTTTATGAAGGAAAAAAGGACAAGCTAAAAAAAACCCACATAAGGAACTAGAGTAAAACCAGTATCTCAGACATGTAAATAAAAAAAAAAAATATACTTACTGCCATCATAATTGAGTGTTGCAAATTTGGCTTGTTTCTCTGCGCAGCCAGCACTGTTGCACACTCTCATTTGCAATTCATACCAGGTTGCCTCCTGGAGGTCATACAGTATGTAGGACTTTGACAGGGAAGTCCGCTGAGCGGTTGTCCAGACTGTTGTCCCAAATGGCCGGTACTCCAGGGTGAATGAGGTAATGGGGCAGCCACCGTCATTCCAGCCTATCAGGTTCAGTCTCACTCTTGTGGTGTTTATACTAGCAAAAAGCTCTTGTTCCTTTGAAAACTGTGGCTCTAGAAGCAGAAATGTATTTCAGATGAAGTGCTTAAGCATTACAGATATGGGATTCAAAAATATAAACTTAAGAGAGTAATTTCTAGGAAAATCATAACTTCATCTTAAACTCAGTATCTATACATTCAGTTTCTTTTTCCCCTGCTTCTTAAATGTTTTTTTCACACTTTGCACCAGACTCACAAACCTAGATTTTCAAATCCATTGTGAAAAAAAAATCTATGCGTCTCTGCATGGACGTGGCTTGACAGTTTTCATGGACTGGCAAGACCCAACTTGTAAATCTAGTGTTGACATGTCACATCAGTAAATAACCCCGCTCATTGCTATGTAAAAAAGAAGTTTCAGAACACCATGTAGAAATATGATAAAAACCAAATCCACCGAAAAATTGTCAATCGGTGCTTTAGTCTTTTTTTGAAGTGGAACTGAACTTTTTTTTTTTTTTTTTTTTTTTTTTTTTTTGAGAGTACAGAGGCTTGCATTTGTGGAAAAACTTGCAAGTAAAAATGAAAAATTAATAAAAAAAGATTAATATGTTGACTTTGGACATGATATATTTGAAAATAATAAATACTTTGAATTTTGTATTTCTGTGTAAGATGGTTCCACTCAGGGGTTGACATTTCTATTTACTCATCCTGCTTTCAGATAAAATGTTGCTTTCTGTGGATTAAAGTTGGGTTTTTTTCAACATTTCTACATAATACAGGAGCAATGACAGTAAAAATGGCACCTTAGAATTGAAGTAATATCAGTAGGTAGACAAGACAGGTCATCAATAAACATTATTTATATTAAACACTGATGTAGTGTACTTCAGAATATTTTTGGTAACTGCTTACAAGAAACAATATTTTTACTATTGGAAGTTATGCCTAATGTGATGAAAATTATCTATAATGTGCTATTTTATTATACATAATAAAACATTAACATCCAATAGCAGTCTTTTTGCTGTTCTTGTGTTTTGATGAGGTGTACTGGAATGTACTCTCTTTTCTAAATTCTATAGGAATCTAAATGAAACTGATGAACTTTTTCAACTGGCTATGCTAATAGCTTTGGATATAGATGCATCTGGAGATCTCACATAAATGAGAATGATCTCATCATTCTAAATCACAAAGTACCTGGTTCAGTCTATAAATGTAAAACAGGTAGTTTCCAGTCCCAGAGAAACTCAAAAGATTGGGAGATCTGTTTTCTTGGAAATCATCTAGATGTTCTTTGAAGCATGTGTAAACCTTATATTTCATGCAATGAAAATAAGAACAGTCAACTTCTACCTTTCTAAGTGTCCCTTTCTTTAAGTTCAGCAGAACATTCTCCCTGACCACTGATAATCTCAGCATGTATGCAACCAATCTGAAGTGTCCCCTGAGATTCAGCAAGTCATATCATTCACATCTACTTCATACCAGGTCTTCCCTATGCCGCTGAGTGTCAAATGAAATGTCCACCTTGCTTTGATGCTTGGAACATCTGCAACAGCACATGTGTGATGAAAAGCATTGAGAAGGGCAGACATTTCAAAATAATCATAGAATCATAGAATGTTAGGGGTTGGAAGGGACCTAGAAAGATCATCTAGTACAACCCCCCTGTCAGAGCAGGATCACCTAGACCAAGTTACACAGGAACATGTCCAGGCAGGTTTTGAACATGTCCAGAGAAGGAGACTCCACAACCTCCCTGGGCAGTCCGCTCCAGTGCTCTGTCACCCTCACTGTGAAGAAGTTTTTCCTTGTGTTTACCCTAAACCTCTTGTGCTCCAAAAAAAAATCATCTTTATTACAAAACTGCTCCCAAGTGAGAGTATTTCTTACGATCTGTGACAAGATGTAAGATGAGGTGAGTTTTAAGAGCAATATACAAAGCTACTGCACTTTGTTGACTTAGGGGTAAGCCTCTCTAAATTGCCTCTTTAAGTTGGTCTGTTACCAAAATTGCTTATAATTCTGATACATATTTGCCACGTGGAACTACGCTTAGCAATCAGGACCAAGGGAACCAATACTGAGTTAGCTAAGAATTCCACAAATTTTGGCTGTTTTGCCTTGCATAGCTTTATGCAAAATTTTCCTTTGTATTTGACACTTATCCTGTTCAAAGGGTGACACTTGCATGGCTCCTGCAATACCACCTTGGAGCAGAAATAAGACATTGGCTCTATTTCCTCTGCATTTAAACATACTCCCCATCTTCTTTCAATATCTAGACAAATAAACCCCTGAATTTTACAAGAAGAGAAGAAACAATTTCCACATGGCAATAGCAGTAGTTGCAATTGCGATAGCCTATCATAGTGGAGACACATTCTTCTCAAATATCTAAAAAAAGAAAAGACAAATAAAGATAGAACATCAAGAAGCACAAGGTGGTATGTGTCCCACAGCAATAACCTCTTCATTCACAGCATGGACACAAGAGGAAATGTTTCCAAAGCAAATAATATCAAAATATCCAAGTCTGTCTTCTCATCAAATCAATATTTGCATCAGAATGCAAGAGCTTTAGGTGAGCAAAGGGGACAGAAATCAACATACCTTTTCCAAGAGTTTTAGCCTCAATGATCTCACTGATGCGTCCTGGCCCCACTCCGTTCTGAGCAGTTAAAGTAAACTTGTACCAAGTGCCACACTTCAGTGTTTCTAAACGGTAGGACCTCTCACTAGGGCTAATTGGAAAACTACCCCACTGCTCACTGTTATCTTCTGAGTACTGCAAAATATAACCTGGAGGGAAAGCACAGATGGCAACAATAAGCCAGAAAAAAAGCAACAAATTCTGCAGGTAATATGACAAGTCATTTTAAAGACCTAATAAAACTAGAAAAATCCCATGCACAGGAAGACATACAGCTCTCCCCTGATTAAAAGATACCAGACAATACATTTTGCCTACCCTTACAACAGCTTAAATACCATTTTTATGATTGCTTTAAAGGGAAAAGAAAGGGATAGACATTTCTAAATACCCTTCAATCAGCAGCAAAGACCAGATGATGAACCTGGCCCCTCAGAAATGAATGGTTAGAGATTACATGTCTGGAAAATCAGAAAGAGTAACTGTCATAACAGCTGAGGGTATGCTGGAGGAAAGTGATTAAATCTGTGATTAAACTACCGCAAAGAGAAACTGCAATTTACTGAAAGCTGTTATCACGACAATAGTGCACATTAAGCACTGACAGCAATACAGATTGCTTTGTTTTTCATTTTTTGTAGCCATTCATAATTATATACTAATCCTATCAACATATGATAATTTAGCAAGAAGTTGCAATTAATCTAAGTTATGTTACCTCGGATAGAACTGCCACCATTGTCTCCAGGTATCCAAGAAAGGGTGATAGAGGAAGATGTAGTTTTGGATACAGTGAGTCTTGGCTGGTCTGGTGGAACTAGATGAGAAACGGTTAAAAATAGAAAATAGATTAAAATTATTAGATGTGATCTTAATCCCTTCTAACAGTCATTTATTAAATAACTGTTTTGAGTTGCAAAAAATGCAAATTATTTCTGTCAAAGTGTCTGTTTAGCTGACATCCTTGGTTAAGACAAGAGCAGACAAGCTCTCATTTTTTATATTAAACTTTCTACACAATTCTGTCTTTCAGTTCTTAACCCTTGCTTTTCTTTGATTTTTTTAAATTTTTTTTTATCTGTCCTGCCAGATCTAAATGACATATGAGCTATGCAGCCATTATTTTTCATTATTTTTCATATCTGTTTTAAGGAGCAGCTGGATTTTTAGTGGTGGGAAACAGATGTCCCCCTGCAAATGGTACTCCACTCATGCATGCATTTGAAGGCTATTATGACAGAAGTTTTAAAAAAGTGCATAAGAGTTTCTGCCAGTGAAACTGTGACTGCTAACTAGGTAGCATAGGTAGATCGGTGATTGGAGGCAGATCCATACCTTTTCCAGATCACACCATCTACTCACTGAGACTAGTAGTATAAAGACAACACAACTCTAACAGCAAAAGCTGAAGAAACCTGGAATCACTTCAGTTCTGCTGCTTCTCATAAACATGTCCAAACTGTGGGACATAAAAACTGCACAGTTCCCAGGACCATCAGCTCCTGCCAGAGTACAGGAGTAAGACAGGGGTCTCATCTCCCATCCTCTGCGAAATGTCCAGTTTGCTTTGGAAGAAAATCCATCATGAAAGGGCAGAGAAGGAGCCATGCTGTATCCCAAGAAGTCAGCCAGGGTAGAGAGAACTGGAAAAGGGACAGGGAATTAGGGGTGGAAAAAGGACTGGGAATGAAGGCAGTTTAGGTGCAGCCTAGGTAACCTGAATTTGCACCAGCATATAGTGGCTGGGTTTCCAGAGCTCAATGAGCATGGCAGAAAGTGGCAAAGTAGCCAGCTTTCTTTTCACCTTGACAAAATCCATTGTGAGCCAACATCATCACACACTCAGGGCTCATCTTTGACTTCTACCTGACTATTTTAGCTAGTCCTGTTGTACAAGTGAGGTAACCAGAACCATGACACAAAAGCATTAAGTCAGTGGAGGATAGTATTTACTAAAATAGAGAAGAATGGTAGGTGAACTTCTAAGAGATAGTTGAATATTTATCAGAGCCCTGAAGGGTAAATATTTACTAACACTTCACCCAAGTGTATTACATCTGCAGTTGTAAGTTCAGAAAATGAAAGAGGGAGGAAAAGAAGTTCCTGTTTCAAATGCATTGCACTGCTCTGGTCATTCACAGCAGCGCTGTCTGGCTCATTTTACAGATTGTTTTCTGACTAAGTGTTAGCAAGCTTCAAGCTCTTCAGAAACATAGATGAGATTCAGATTTTCTGCCTCAGGAACAAGGAACATGGACAGTGTCTGTCATGGGAAAGGATCTGAGAAACAGTGCCAAAGCTAGGATGGAAAGCAAGGGAGGAAAGATGACAGGGCAGTCACCTCTCCTCTGGTCACTATTACTGCAAGCATGGGAAGGGAGCGGTGGTGTCAGTGACTGGTGCTGGCAGAAAATGCCATTTCCCTGCCATAGTCACTGCTCAACAGACACTAGCTCATAAACAAGGCAGGACAGAAATCACAAATGCTCTGTCATGTCCAGCAGTCTGCTGCCAGAGGATGTTGCCTGCTTTGCCTGTGTTAAGGTGTAGCTCTACCTGCAAAGTGAAACCCCAGAAAAAGCTCCCTGCTGCAGTTCACATACAAGTCATCAGATTGCAAAATAATGAGTGCTTCTATGAAGTGGAGGCTGCTGGTTTACTGCTATGGACTAGTTCAAAGAGAAGTTGATTTTACTGCCCTCAGAGGATAAGCAGTGCTGAAGAAAACAAAAAAGACAGTTGATAATCTAAAGGAATATTCCCTGTGTGAGATGGATTTGTTCCATTATTTTGGCTTAGTTGATTCTGTGGCGAGAGACTTCATACACTACTCTGTGAAAAATTTATTGTAAAACTTTTCATTACAGTTTCACCCTTCCTACAAAAGATGGTGGTACCACGTATTAAATGCCAGTCTTTCTCTGTCCCTCAAGAATCTAATATTGATTTGCTTTTAGTTACTGCAGGTCAATAACATCAAGGCTATACGATTACACAAGTATTTAGTGAAATATAAATTTAAGGTTTCCTTCTGAGAGTGTTTTCTCTCCTTACTTCCTGCTATGATCATGCTTCAAACATTGCAGAAGAACATCTTTAGACTCTGTTGGATTGTAGGTAAGTTAATGTACACTACGGCATTTGTTTCAAGGCTTAGTGGAATGGTTTATGCAGAAAGAGTTGGACTGCAGTTGAAAGAATCTCTTTGTGTGTTCTCATACGTTTGCACTAGAAGTTTAGATGTCAAGGAACAGGAGAGTGACTGACCGTTGCATGGCCTGTACTCCCAATGCAGTTATTTGCTTCCTTATGGTACAAGAAGTTGAAGTCAACTGAAGCACTCTTAGGATGTACTTTAGTGTAAGTAAGCAGTGAAATCTCCTGCAAAGTGAACTCTTGATATGTGAATACACATGCTCTGCTTCACATTATTGTTAATGTGTATTCCTATACTGTCATTGCTTTTATACATATCAACACCATAATGGATACGTTATAGACAGCTCAACATGGATACAAAAAGTAGCTGGTAATATCCACTAACTGAAGGTGTACTGATGTTTCATTTTACACGCTTCCTCATGTTCACCATCAATAAAATTCTGATCTTACATAATGAAATCTTTGTTCAGAGTCTCAGTACAAAGACATACATCTGTTGACAGCTTTTCAGAAGGTAAAGGCCTTCAGCTCTTTCTGAATTTTGTAGTATTTGAATGATACATGTAATATTTGTAAGGAGAATAAGTAAATATCTTCTGTGTGAAGAACTAGAAAATAACTGAATGCAAACATTAAATTGTCAATTCTAAAAAAGCTTACATGGACACTTAATTGCAAGCGTGTGAATCGTTCCACCAAAAGCAAAAATTTTGGTGTATCATAAAATGTTTATGGCTGAGTCAGAATGACCTGTATAATATTTTAGGTATTAATCTGGAAGAATGAAATTTGCATTAATACACATTAATACTAATACTTCACATACACCTGCAAACAGACATACCTATGCATTACCAGCACATAGCAGTTAATAGTAGTGAAAAAAATAATGAGATAGATCCAATAGTCTTACCTTGTACCTGCAAATTCAAAATTATTTCATCTGATCCCCAGTTGTTACTGGCCACACAACTGTAGTATCCAGAGTCTTCTGCTTTCACAGTACGGATGACAAAGCTGCCGTTGCTAAAGATGCTTCTTCGCCCATCAATCATCACTAGACTGGGTGTCCCGTTACTACCTCACAGGAAACAAAGTGCATACATTAAAGAAGTTACAATCAAAATCACTCAGAATTGGATTTTTTCTGAAGCAACTAAGAATGGAAAGGAGGAAAAAGGGGGTGGGGAGTATCATCTTTAATAAAGACAACAAAGGAATATTTTCTGTTGGGAAACATCTGTCATTTGCTCAAAGAATACAAATATTCTGGTCCCAGTTTGCGTCAAAATGGAAATTTACTCCTTTCTTAACTATCCACTTTTTCATAAAAGTGCCAAAATAAGAGTAAAATGCAGTTCATGGCTACAAAGTCCATCCTTATAAGATAATAGCTATCTGTATCATTGCACAAGATGGTTTCATAGCACTGGAGTATCACTGTTTACACAGTGCTTAGATGGAAATTATTGTCCATATGTGTTTCCAAGTGACTGTCAAACTGTGAAACTAAAGATCAAAACAGAAAAATGGAAAACAGGATACATGAAAGACATGTACGCTGAGCACCACAGTATGATTCAATGCATCAGACTTTTTTCTTTCTCAGACTAAAACTATCTGGTGTACCTGAAGTAAAACCAGAAAAGGCTCCTAGGTTTTTTTTGTTTAGAATGTTTACCTTTATCCCTTCTTCATAATTTTTCCTCCCTTTTGATACCTTCTAATCACCAAAGCCTATCAGTTTTAGTTCAAGGAATTTCTGAACTCTTTATCTGCTGTGATGGTGTGCAGACCCTGCAAACAATCCTCCTCCTTCCTGACAGTTATCCAGGATCATCCACATTGCAACATTCAGAATTTTAAGCAAGTGGGCTTCATTTGAGCTATACATTTAGTTGCTGGTTACCTATCTTTCATCCATTTGACTGTTGGAGCTGGGTCTCCCACGGCTTTGCAAGGGAGAACAATGTCTTTCATCCAAGGAGTTGTCACCGTGCCACTGAATGTCAAAATCCTGGCAGGAGCTGAGCAAGAGAGAGAAAGAAAGACTAATGTGAGGTGTTCATTCATACAGTCCTTTTAAGGGAAACACAGACATCCAGAATTAAATGTGGAAAACCAAACCAATCCGTTTTAAGCTGTGCTTTTAGGAAATTAATTCTTTTAAACTCATAATATCAGCTACTTATTCAAGCACATATATTATACTTTTAGTGTCTGGAAGACAAACATCCTGGTTTGAGTGAGAACAGAACTAATTCTGTTCAGTAATTCTACTTTTCAGCTCAGTTCTTTTAACTAACTGCACTTTCTGAAGTTAGAAGCCTGTTCTCACAGACAGTGTCTGCTTCTAGCAGTGATAACACCTCATGTTTAGAGTTACTACCAAGGATTGGTGTGCAGACCAAGGCCACTGCTGGATGTTGTGTTACCAAATTGGGGGGTGCAGAAAGTGAAAGGCTGCACCTGAAGGGAGAAGCGGACAGGACAGGTGACCCTAAACTGACCAACGAAGTATTCCATCCCACATATGTCATATTCAGCATACAGTTGAGGGATCCGAAGGGGTTTTGGGCTCTTCTCCCCTATTGGACCTCTTTGGCTAGCTTTGCTTGGCTTGGCTCAGGTCTTCTTTCAGTTTCTTCCTCGGAACATCCAAGAAGGACTCTGTCCGTTCCCTCTTTGATCCTAGTCTGTGTGTTCCTGAATCCAGTACCAGAATCCAGCTTCTGAACACAGCTCCCATCTGCTGCGGGGCCCAGTTTGGGACTCTCCCGGTGCCTGCTCCACAGCATCAGTGGTGACGGTGATATAATTACCATCAGGGGGGTTGGGTTCGATACTGGGTTGGTATATATTTGTACATATTCCATTTTTATAATTATTAAATTCATTTTCATTAAAGCTGTTCTAGTTTCCTTTTCTAATTGCTAAGTCTCTCTCCCTTATTCCCTTTCTCCTCCCCTTTGGTGAGGGAGGGAGGGTTAACAGAGAGCATCCGTTATAGGTCTAAGGGGCCACCCTGACCCTAAACCTTGAGAGAGATGAGACAGAGGACTGGAAGAGTTGTTGTGCAGAAAAAGCAAAAAGCCAGTTATTGATGGTCTTTACTGTTTTTCATATATTTAATAGTAGAAATTATGGATGCAAATAATGTCCAAGGGGTGCTTCCTTCCAAACTTCCAGCAGCAAATGTCCACAGTGGGTCAGTATCTTACAAAAGCTAAATTATTGTATACATCACTGTTACAACAGGTATGGTATTAAGCAAAATAAACCTTCATGTATGTACTTGTTAGTACCTTGCAGAGTCTATCTGAAATCCACAAATATGAACAAACTCCTAAGACAGTTTAATTTTTTTCAACTCTCATATACTAACAAAAATGTCACTCTGTAGTTTCAGTTAATAATACTCCACAGTTTATAATACAGGGACACTAGGATTGTGTTAGAGCTTCATGCTATATTATTACTTACACATGACCCTTGATAGAAATAAACTTTGTGTTGGCCTCTAAACATACATTTCAAACACACATACTGAATATAGGTACACAAAATACTCTATTTTTAAATCCTGATCTACTTCAGTCATGCACATTGATCAGAACTTATTCTTAATAAGCCATTTTGCACCAATTAGAAAAACATGAAAATGAGAGCCAGCATCAAATAGAACTGCGACAGTTCATCTCAAAAAAACCTCATGCATAAAAGAACAGGCCTTGAAGAGTTAAGGGAAATTATTTGAGTGGGTTGCAGTGGGACTTGATATATTTATAAAAAGAAAAGATTTCATAGATTATACAATCATTTTGGACTGTGTTGCCTATGCTCTCTTCAAGCACTGTTGAAGACTAACCTTCTCAAGAGATTTTCCTCTAGTCAAAAGTTTAACTGGAAACAAAAGAAGTAGCTGTTTAAAAATTTAGGGTAATGGACAAAGTCAAGGTTAGCTAATGGGACAACACAACATCCCTAACAGCCAAAGGGTGACATGTTCTGTCCTGGCTAAACAGCAGCTGAAGATCAGGGCTCCCTCCTTCTGGTAGCTCTGATGTTAGTCCTGACAGGAGGGTGCTGCGGCATGTGCTATCCAGAGGAGGTGGTACACCAGAATGACGCAACGACACTGGTTGGTCACCGAATCTCATGATACGGCCTTGTTTTCCACTGCAACACTACTAAGGTCATATCTTCTAGAAAAGTTTTATACAGGACTATACTGTCACAATCTACAGGCTAAGTAACTATGCTCACTGAAAGAGAAAAATGTTCATTCTACCCAGAGACATGGCATGAAATTCTGACTCCACTGGAGTTAGTGTTAGAAGGATCATTTGTCTTCAGTAGTGCCAGGTTTGCATTGCAAGTGATGCCTAATGCTGCTCATGCTATCTTTAGAAAGCAGCAGGAGATGCTGTCTTCAGTAACTATCTACAGAAAACATCTGTAAGCATCTGGACTGCTTACAGTAGCTGCAGGGCATTCCAGGCAACGGTGGTTAGAAACTCTAATTCCTGTTCCATGCAAAATTCCCTCTGTAACATGAAGCCTGAAAAAATAATTTAAAATGAACTATTAATCATTTTCTCCCTGGTTTTCCTGATTCTCCAGTGTTTCCTGAAATATCCATCTATTTCCAGCTGCTGCCAGTTACTTTAGAACAAAGCATATGTAATGCAGGATTCCTGCTGATGCCTTCAGCATGACATGGCACCACTTTTAGCAAACTTTCTGTGATATCACTTCATTTTTATAGCTATTTCAACATTAATTCTTCCTTAAGTCATAGGTTGGATATCAGATCCCCAAAGCACAGTATTTATATTGTAGTTCCTGGTTTTCAATATCCTGTGTATCCCATTTTACAGTGATTTCTGGAAGTAACTCACAAACCTCACTGAAGCCTAAGCCAGTGGTAAGATCACAGACCGTAACTCAGAAGTGGACAAAAAGCATACTGCAGTATTTTTGTGAAAGTACCCAGAGCTTTCTAAGGATTATTTCATTCCTTTCATGTACTGAGTACTTTTGAAAGAGATGGTAAAGTAGCATGAAAATTCTTAATTCCATTTTTCTTTATAGCTTAAATTTAAGTAATGTTCTTAGCCTGTTAACATGTACACAAACAAAAGTAGAAATAAAATAAATGCCTAGTGAAATTCACATGAAAGCAACAGGTTTCAGATGCTAACAGGCATTCATGAGGTTAAAATACTTTGAATCTTACAGACCCCTCTCTTTTCAGCTGAGGGAGCTTTATACTTCCTGAGGGCAATTCAGGTCCAGGTCTTACTTCCTTGTTACCAGAGCTACCCTCATGCTTACAAGCTATCCATCAGCCTCACTTTAGATAGCATGGCACTGGATTAGAACTGTGTCTGCTCCTATTTTTTTACAAATTACCAAATCATTAATCGAAGATAAAGAGGTGAACTTCACAGAACAGTGCACTCTCTTATGTTAATGCTGGTTTTTGCATGTTTGTTTAAATTATGAATCCTATTACTTACACTTACTGTCATAGAATAAGAAACAGGCAGGAATTCTTTGCAAGAGACCGTAACACACTTTTCTTTTTTTCCTCTAGAGGACACAGGTGAATTTTAAAGGCAAACTGTATAGGGAAGCTGAACAAGAGCTGTAACAGTATGCTGCAGCACAGCTTAACTGAAATACAAGAGCCATCAGTGAACACCCTGGGTTAGCAGTTTCTTTCATTCATTTCTCACAGAAAAATATTGTGTATTCCAGCATGATGAACCATTAAAGAAACAGACCAATGGTGTGTGTGTATTATCCTGTGACCCCATATGTTGTTAAAAAAATATTAAACACACAAAGCAACATAGACTAAGAGGCAAATCTGTTTGCCATTAATGCTCAGGTAGTTTACAATAACAGGAGAAACTCAGCATTAAAGTCAGAGAGTTCTTCCCAGAGGATCAAGTTGCCAGGATTGTCTAGAACTGTTACCATCAAGTTGCTGGCAAATGCCGTTCTCCATTAGTTATGGTCAGGAAATAAGAACAAGGTGCATGCAGGCTTTTCCATCTTTTAGACATATTTGATAGGCTAATCCCACAACTTTCAAGTCATCAATGAAGTGTAATTTGGGAGGGGGTGGAGGGGTGGGAATGGCCTGCTTATGTGGAGACTGAACTTTCATTGCCATGATTATTTTCTGCTTGTTGGGTTGAGGTGTTTTTTTTTGCTTATTTTTGTCAGTTAAATACAGAGAATAACAATCTGTTCTGAGGAATGGAGACATTAAAGAAAGAAATGTTAACTTAATTTAAGCTTTCATTTAAATTGGACTATCCATTTCACATCAAACCCCTATCTAGACACACTCATTGTTCTCAACGGGGTTCTTAAAGGGGTTATAATTAAGTTGACATAATTCAATTTAAAGTTAACTCTCATTAGCTGTCATGATGGTATCATTACTTGGACAGTTACTGTGAAATAAATGGAGAAAAAAAGGAAGGAAAGAACTTCACAATAATGGCCCGTAGGATGTTCTTGCACTGGGGACTTGTAGAAAAATCAGGCTATAACTGCTTCTAACCCTATGATGTGTTACTTCCTTCACAAGTACTGTGGGGCAAGAAAGGTCTTCAAGGCTATTAGCTCTGCCCATCCTTCTTCACTGTGTGTTCACTGGCCTTATCACTGATCACCACTTTCTCCAGCTCTCCAAAAGGCCCAGTGATGCATTCATACAGGAAATCTTGTACATGATACAATAATTTCTTACCTAGCTACATCCAAAGTTCATAAAATTGCTATCTATCAACATTCCTAGTGTCCATCACAACTTTCACCGAAGTTGTTGCTTTTTCAGTCCTAAGTGCATGTAAGAGAGGTTTGTCCTGATCATCGTCTAATGCAGGCTTTATATATTGATGTATTGCTACTACCTCTAACATTAACTGGATGCATTCCTGAACAAAGTCTTGTTCACACTTTTCCTTAAAGTCCCCTTTTCTTTTCACACATGCTTTTTTTAAGTTCACTTATTTGTCATCATGGATCATGTTAAATAAGCACTGACGAGGTAGAATTAATTCCAGTTTCTGGTAAGCTTGTTCTGTTTAAATACATGTGGGTCAATTTGTAGCTTCTCTATTTTGGTCAAACTGAGAGCAATTGCATACTACTTTTCCTCACAACTAGAGGTTATGAATCTTGGTACCTCCATACTCTGCATTGTTCTGTGTTCACCTTGTCTGAAAACTTCCTTTTTTTTTAAATGCATAAGACATGGAGAAGAAGAACTAATACTTCAATGCAGGAGTCCCTGCATACTTCTGGGTTTGCCTGCATCCTCAACCATATTGTTGTTTAATTGTTTTTGCTCTTATTGGACATCTATTTTTATGCTTATTTTTGTTTCCTTTTTTCCTTTTCGTCACCACACATTCATTACACACAGGTAATGGCTGGCAAAAAAAGGAAGAGTACACTGGAACCTTTGCCCTGTTTCCCTGAGGTGGTTTTTCACTGTCTTTCTTCATAGAGAATCTTCAGACTCCTTATCCACCCTTTTATACCGCAACTTTCGTCTCACCAATGTTCGTAATGCAGTTTGCAATTATCTTACTAGCATTTCAATAATGGAAAAGCTCCAGATTTTTCAGATCCTTCAGACTTTTCCTAGCCTTTCAGACATCCTTCAGCTCACTCCAGTAACAGTAAGGGAAACGATCTGAAAGGTTGTACAAAAAATGCCAGAATGAAGCAGAAAGTGAAGGTGACTCTTCTCAGTTGACAGAAAAAAAACTCTGTAAACAATGGTATGGAAAGAAAGGATTTCCCTGCTTGTTCTTACTTAGGCCTCTACCTTGCTAGACCTTCCCTGTATTTACACTGATAAATCTTTCATTACTACCTACAGTAGTAACGTAATAGTTACTACAGGCTTCTCACGGCAATGTTGAAAAATATCCATCTCATATGTTAAAAGCTTTAGCCTAGAGAAGGGGCAAAGAAAAGACACAGAAGTTCCCATTACAAGCCTGAGGAACTCTGTTAGCAACTTCTGTGCATGGTGAAGCTACGTCCTGTGTGTACTCTCCAGCCACCATCACTGCCATCCATGACAATAGCTCTGATAGTTAATCTACCATCATCAAACTGGTTATATAACACCTAGATAGGTAGGAAAAGCAAGGTTCCCTATGGTGATTGTATATGCACTTCCATGCAGAAAGTGCTTTCATGTTCGTAGCATTTGGCTGAAGTTCTGCAAAGCTTTTTAAGAAAGTATCTGCCATCATAAACCACTAGACATTTTATTTCACATTACTACATCATTACCCACATGACTGAAGCATTAACAGGCTTGTATAACTGTAAAGACAATTAAATGCATTTTAATTTGCAACTCTAGGGACCTGTGCAGTAGTATACTGTTCATATCAGCACAGGCCGCGATTTTACCAATTTCAGTGGGAAAAAAAAATAGATTTCTGAAGACCCCATGTAAAGACTGAGTACTGATGGGACTCTTCTGACTTTGCTGTCTAAAATGTTAGGTCTCTATTTCCAAGCTAAGGTGCTATAGGGTTGTAAGCATCACATCTCACAGCACAAGAAAGGTAGAACTCATGAGCCCAAGCAGTATGTTTTAATAGAATGACTAAAACAGCTGGAAAAAAATGTATGCAAGATTAGAGGCACATTATCCCTTCTTCATATCTGAAATAGAAGCAGTAAACTTCAAAGCTAATGAAAGCTGAGAACAATTGTTCAGAGTTTAGGTATGTTAATTAGACCATTTTATACAGAAGATAGTACTTGTTGAGTACACAAGAGATTAGTAAGGAGAGGAATTATAAAGAAGTTACCTCGTATGGCAAGAAAAAGAAGAAAGATACATTCAGAAGGGGAGGGGGATCATCTGCGAACCCTCTGTACCCAAAAAAGAAGATAAAAATTGTTCCACAAAGCAATTTATTTCCTTCTAAGGTAGGTGGGATGAATTACCCCCTGGAGGAGCACGTCATTCTCTCTCTGCTGACTACAGCAAAAGCTTGGGCAATTAACAGAATTGTCACCTAACTTTTGGAGAGAACTGAAGTTACTTCTGACAAATCCCACTCTTAGTAAGCAATGAAGCATAAAGAAGCCACGTGCCAATTATAATCCTAATTAGCATTGTAAAGTTCTGGATTGCTTTAAAAAGTGCTGTCAACGTACCTTTAGCTAGTGGTTCCACAGTGATAATCTCACTGCTATTGCCTCTTCCTGCAGCAGTCACTGCTACCACCCAGACACTGTACTGGCGATTCCGGCTCAGGTTGGGGATTCTGTAGGAAAATGAGTCGGGAGAGGCTTCAAACTCGCTGATTACCTGTGATGGGAGAGAAAAATGTTTCCAGACTGAAATCAACACCATTTAGATAAAGTCTCCTGAACTGAGAGCTACAAAGACTGTTACTTCATGGTACTTTGAATGAGTATCAATTGCTCCAAACAGATGGCAGATGGTAATAAACAGAGCAGACATGATAACTTGTTGCAATCAATTCATATTCAGTGAA
Source organism: Actenoides lindsayi (assembly GCA_025331215.1). NCBI lineage: Eukaryota > Metazoa > Chordata > Aves > Coraciiformes > Alcedinidae > Actenoides > Actenoides lindsayi. The sequence continues at coordinate 37,649 of WTSP01014754.1, read as the reverse complement.
TTTGGGCCTATATCTTGTTTATAAACTGGTTTTATTCAGATTAGGACTTTTATGTGTCTGTTTATTTTTACAGGGTTGGATGAACAATTTAAGGGAACGTATTTGGCAAATTCTTACCATAAATAGTTCTGACAAACCAATTTTGTTTTACACAAAACTTTCCCAAGAGAGGATTCAGTCATGCATCTGCTGTGAAATCTGAAGATTACCACTCAAGATATGCCTTTGGTCACCTAGAATCGTGTTGCTGGTGTTCCTTATCCCTGGGTTTGGTGGCTTATTCCCTCAGTAACGGAGTGAATCAAGAAATAGAACTGTATTCTGTAATAGACGGTTCAAACTTCCCCCAAGTCTAGTTTTCTTTAGTCACAAAATTACTTCCATTCAAAGATTCCCAGCAGAAGGTCATCTCAGCTCTAGTTGCATTAGGAGGGAAGGACAAGAGCTGGAAGAAATGCCAGTTCAGTCTATTCTTGCACTGTCACTCAAGTGCCTTGGCTGTGTGCTGCATCAAGGACGACTGGGTTCTATACAGAACTTGCTTATTGGTGAGATGTTCTGCAATCTGCTTGAAGCAAACTGTGCAAGGAAAGGTGCAGAGGAATACATAGATTCTTCCAGGGTACGTGGGCTTTGTGCACCTCAGCACATCCTCCACAGGAAGCTCATCTCCTTGATGGAGGAGAGAGGAAACCTCATCAGCCCTGTTCAATACATTGAACAGTATTATAGTGCTCAATATAGCCAGCTTTATTTCTGACATGGGCTTTGTGATTCTTGTACGTAAAAATAGAGGGGTAATGAGCCATTAGAATGAATAATACTCACTTCCCTGTGCAATATTGAGCATGGTAATGGCTAACTAACACTAGGCTAAAAATAATTAGAACACTAATGATGTAGAAAAGAAGATTTTACTAGGAATCAGCATTTAAAATAATGCATCAGTGCAATCGGAATTTGATTCAGACAGAAAGTGTGCAAAGAATCTCTTTGATATACAAATACCTGCTGGTGGTAAAGGCTAATTTCATCTGATTAGCATTTCAAAAGGCAGGTTGACCTGAAAGCACTGAAACATGTAGTCCTTCAAAGAGAATTCCAAATAAATAAGGGATGTTTCTGAGGTATCATTAAGCACTTCTACAGTGTGAACTGATAGTCAGTTTTGGCTACTGAATCTATCACTGCATTTCTGTATTCTTGTAATGGCACCTCCTATAGCCAAGGGAAGAGGGGAGTTCTCATTTCATCTCAGTTTTGAAATCTAGAGTGAAGGCATCTGTTATCTAAGCCAGTCACCTTGACTCCCTTCAGAGACCATGCAAACAAAAGGCAAGTTTTAAGGCAAGGTTCTTCTGGCCTATTTGAGACATTTTGCATGGGATGAATCATGCCCTTGACATAACTATGTTTCCAACCAACTATCAAACTGTCCATGTAAGAAGCCCAGATATAGTTGTCTGCATGGAAAGTATACAAAATTTAGGTGCTTGTTATCTACTATACTTAACTTTATCAAGTAAAATACTTAACTCCCTGGCATTTATGCAAATGTGTGCCTCCATTTGATTCTACAAGAACACATTCTGGGTCCTCTACAGAGACTAACTTTTCTGGGGGGACTGGTCTGCTCCAGCTAATAGTTACGAACACAAGCCCAGATGGACCTTGCCATACTTTCTAGGCAATTTCATTGCTTCTGTCAAAATGCCAAGTCAGTTTGTCTCATTTAGCAATCATTGCCTCAGTTTCCATTTCTGATATGAAGAGGTCAATGCAGGCAGACACTTCCATTATTATGTGAAATATTACAGCAGATTTTGAGAACCATCTATCTTGACATTTACACAGGAATATTGGACAAATGCCCATATCTTGACAGGCTGGACCTTTGTGAGGTCATACATAAAAAATAATGTATTGATCATGGCACAGGAGGCTGAATTTTTATATTCATGAGGTATCAGTTCCTAGGGTTAATTTGAAAGTCAAACAGGTTAGGCTATCTCTGGCACTTAGGCTGCACTTATTAAAGCAGCTTTCTAGCACAAGCTGCTTCTAAACCTTCTATTAACATGGGACGTGAATACAGCATTTAGGAACAGTTAACTATTACAGATTTCCTTATTGATAAACTTACATTTCAGCAAGCATCAGTCCAGTTAAATTTACAGTTTTTTCCATCACTTCCATGGTTCATGAAGGGGATATATGGCTGCCTTTGGAAGCTACTCCTAATATTGCAGATTCCAGCTTAAAATGACTCTCTGCTCTGCTCCTCTCTGCAATGGCAGAGACTGGGACAGTCAGACAGACATACACCCTGTATACAATTGCTCAACACAGCTCAGACAAATCTGTTTTGGGATTCTATGTTTGGGATAAGGTGAGCAGCTAAGCAGAAAAGGAAAACCTCAGCATTGAAGCTGCAACACTGGCACTAAGTGCTGCTGCTTTGAGGACTGAAGATAAAGACAAAATAGAAAAAACAAACAACCCTCCAAAATTCCTCTGGTTGCAATGTGGTCAGCTAGAAAAGCAGGCAAAACTGTCTTTAAACAGAAGAGTTCTCTCTCCCTGGAACTCCAAAGATAGACTAATGACAAAATTAGCTTCTCTAATGCCTTTTAAAATGTCTTCAATTCCTTTCTTTCACTCACAGAGAAACAGCATCATTGACACATTTGTAACTGTAGCTATTCCAAATAGAAATTCAAATATTCATGGAATAAATAATCAATTACTTCATTCATTTAATGTGGTAAATGTATCTTCACTAAATTAATGATTCTTATTTTCTTAAAATAAACTGCTATAACAAATGATTTTGGTTTCTAACTGGTTAACATACAACTTTTGTTTTCTCAGCTAACATTCCTTTTTAAACACTTGGGGATGCTCCAGTGACAAATAATCAATTTTACTTTTAACTTTTGCATGTCATTTCAATTAGACTAACATGCCAGAGACTTTCATTATACAAGAAGAAAAAAGAGAGCTTTGTCAGCAAAGAGAAGATTAGACAATTGAAATAAGAATTATTTAGAGGAGTGTCACCTTGTCACACATTGGTCTTTGCTACTGCCAATATGAAGCGTATACTGCTGTTTTATCCCCAAAGCAGTAACATACTTGCTCAAGGGACTTTTTTTTAGTATCTTTTTTTTTTTTATTCGGCTTATAGATGATGGGTTAATTTTTCTTCTGTCTTTAGCTCACTGTCTAAGAAGCACACACAGGGCCAAGTCTCTAAAAAGCCATCAAGACCTGTGAAGAATAAAATGAAATCAGGGTGCAGTCAATCTCCTTCCCAAACCAGGCAACAGCAAGAGATGCTGAGGAACAGACACTGCAGGGAGCATCATTTTCCTCTGATGCAGCTTCAGCTCTATTGACGTGCACTGCTTTGTATGCTTTGAAGCAGTATGCCATCTCCTGGCATTTCTAACTCCTTTAGAAAGCAATTAGGTAGGTAATGTGCATAAAGTCTGAACCCTCTGGCTGTTTTCCTCTTGTGTTTCTTGTGTTTTTTAACCCAGCCTGGGAAAACTTGAAAAGGGCGCTTTAGAAGAAAAATACATTTGTAACAGTTTTCCAATCAATCAGAAAGATTTCCAAGAAGGAAGGTAAGGTAACAGGTAGCATTTACTGTGAACTGGAAGATTATTCAGTCAAAGCAAGCCTGCACCTTGCCTACAAGTACATCTACACAACTTCTGATGTAAGATAGGTGCACTGAAGATCTCCATCTTCTGCTCTCTGCAAGTTGCAAGAAAACATGGAGGCGAACAGAGAAAGCCATGTGGAGACTTTAAGGCCAAGTGTGAAAAGCAAGAAACACCCCAGGTTTTTGGTGTGTGTCGTGAAGTAAGAACATATGCTTAAAAATACATATATATATATATACACATATATAGATACACTACCTAGAGTGCCATGTGTGTTTCCACTATGAATTTAGGTATAAAATATGGCTATAGCTTCATCTATAAACAGGTCTGCAAGAGCCTTAAGGGTTCACCCAGGCCTACCCTTCTTCTTTAAACCAAGTTCAACTATATCTGCACAATTTCAGACAGGTTTTTTTTCCAATCTGATTTTGAAGACTTAACAATAAATAGCAATTTTACAACTCTCTAGGCTGCAAGACCTATTCCCTTGTTTAACTAATCTTACTATTAGAAAGCTTTCTTGAAATCTAGTCTGAGCTTCCTGCTGCAGTTTAAGCCCATAGCTTCTTTTCCAGTCTATTAGGAACATGGAGAATATATTGCTACCTTTATATTTACATCAGACTTTAATCTACATGAAGTTTTATCATTCCTTTCCCCGCCAGTAGCCTTATCTTTTTACAACTTAACAACCTAAATGCTTTCAACGTTGTCCAGAAATGACATATTTTCTTATAGTTTCTCAGATAATATCTGCTGTTATCCTTCAGACTCTTTAACAATGGCCTTCTTGAATGCAGTATTCAAACCTGTATTCATCGATACCAGGGCATGGCATTTCACTTTTCACAACAGTATAACAAAGGTAGCAATTGTTCGTCTTGGGATGCACAATAAACTAAAAATCCTCTTCTGAAGATATAGCCAATTGCTCTCTACTCAGTATTTTTATAGTTGGTTATTCATAGTACCCATGTTCTTACACTTAACCATTCTAAATTTTATCTAACTTTTTCCAGACCAATTTCCCAGTTCATCAAGATCTGACTAAATTCTAGTTCTATCTCCAGTGTACTCGCAACTCCTCCCAGCCTTATATCTCCTGCAAATTTAATAGGCACTCTTGCTATTTCATTATCCAGGTCATTAACAGAACCACTGAGGAAAAGTGGACTCAAGAGAGATATCAATGCTGCTCCCTCCTGCCCACAACAACAAAGCACTGTTTTCATAGCCTCTTGAACAGCAATCAGTTTTATATCTAGCCTGAACTGTCTCAATGTAATCGTGTTTACCTAGCTAGGTTTCTTTCAATAAACATGCATCCTCTGGGCTTATCTCCACTGCTAAATGAAAGACAGACAGGGAGTATGTTGAACATTCCACTCTGATGACCTTCACTGCTTTTTAACTTGATATGTAGCTCAGTTTTTTGTTACTCTAAATAAATCTTTACAAAACAAATTTGCTTTAGAGGAGCTAGTGTTAAACAGTGCAGACAGATGTCAGTCAATGTCACATACTTTTGGGGCCAGGTGCTGCTCCTTGTCCCTTGTTTAATCAGCAGTATAGATGAGGCCTACAACAAGCACCAAGTCTCATCAGTAATTAAAGTAAGGTTTTAATTCTACAAGGTTAAAACACAAACACCTCCATCTTTTTGCACAACACCATCACAAAACTGTCTACCCTGCTCTACATCAGGCCTTTGTTGCTCCCAGAAATGACATTTTAGAGTCTCTTGGACCAAAAAGTTATCCAGTAACAGGGGCTACAAGAAGTTGTTTCTACCTGGAAGCAAACTGGCTTAATATGAAATCAATACATTAATGTATTTATAGAGAATGAACTTCAAGTTCTGCATCCCTGAACAGAGTAGACAGGTCACTGATGTGCCCGCTTAGTGAACTCACTAAAGATGTGATACTCTGCCTGAGGTCATAGACTAGTACTTTTCTCCAAGACTGCTGGCTGTTGCCTTGCTTTCTTTCACAGATGAACAGATTGTAAGACCTGCAAATAACCACCAATACTGGAACACAGTTTTCAGTAAGATTCTGGATAACACAGCTTCTGTTCAGGTTTTGCTATTTTGGCTCATATTTTGAAACATAGTAGCTGTTTTTCAGTCACCATTATTGAAGATAACTGTTGTAAACAGAAGCTGTTCACAAAACAGAATGCAGCTTCCATGTACGATGTTATTTTTCCTTTTTTTTTTTTTTTTTTTCTTTTCCTTAAATGTAGAACTGAAATGTTAGAAAGGGCAAGATGGAAATTTTGGAAACACTAGAGCAGCTAATTGCCTTCCCACCTGCAGGAATATCTTGCACACCCATTTCCAGGAATTTTGTCTGAAAGACAGCCTGCTGCCTGGACTTCCAGGTAGCCCACATAGTCAAGGAGTCTGTTGCTTGAGAGGCACCAAAGTACACCACCTGCTTGCTCCTTTGCAGCAACTCACAGAGAGCCCATCAGCATCCTGGAGCTCATGATCACGGAAACAGCATGTGGTGTCACGGGCTAGAAACCACAGAAAGGTCAGGACACCACTTGCTGCACTACTAGGAGTTCTGATGCCTCCTTTGGTGGCCCCAAGAAATCATCAGGTTTCTTCAGAGCATTTCTGTCAACTCACAATTTGTATGACACCATCTGGTCCCAAGTGCTCTGTCCCCTATATGATACAGAAGGGAACAGAATGAATTCAGACCTGCACTGTAACTGACACAAAGGACTTATTGTGATACTATATTGATATACCTGTATGTGAGACTAGGTAGTGAGACAAGACCATTTTTAAATGAAAAAATCAATTTCAAATTTGTTTTAGTAGCGCTTTTCAAGGAGACCTTTTAAAAATCATATAAACTAGCATATTATCAGAATTATTTTATACTCTGTCACATCTCTCATGAGATTTGTTCTATGGCAAATATAAGATAGGCAAAAAATACAAGGCTGACAAAGCAATTAAAGAATGAATGTACTATGTTTGCAAGCTGGTAACAAAGCTGTGAAATAACTATGAAAGAGCTGTAAACAGTACATATTGTATAATAAAGAAGACACTTTAAATACCATTCAAAATAAGTTTTAAAATAATCCCAAATTATATATTAATTCTATGCTATATAAACAAGAATTAATAAACATAAATATCTCCATGCTGTAAGAAGTACTGTATAGGCACAGTGATAAATACTACACATAGTACACAAATCAGTAAATACATATTTTAAATTAGATCTTACAGATTCTGTTGACTTTAAATAAGCTTCCATTCAACAAGAACTTTACCTACTTAGACAACTTCTGCCAGCTACCTTTCTCCTCTTTTAAAGATATTTTCTGTATCCCATTAATCACTGAAACCTCTGCAGTGTGTAATAGGAAATTACTTCTGAATTATAATTGCTTTTGCTCTGTTTTCCATGCCTTTTATCCAAGCCTTTAAACTGGAGAGGAACCGAGGTTCACAAAATATGATGCAAAGCCACCTTACATTGAGTTGTAATTTGCACAGATCCTATGTGAAAACAAGACAAGACTTGTGCCAGCCTGAAAGAATTGTGTGGAAAATACCTCGAGGCTGGGAATCCATGTCAGCTAATTTGTTAAAGATCTATTTTAAGATACTTGTATATACTTTCATATGATCTAGTTTAAGATGCATACCATCTGGTTTAAGACAGACACTTTCTACAAAAGAAAAAAGAAAGAGAAGAGAAGCTTTAGGAATAAGATTGATCCAACTTCTTCCAGACAACTAGCTTCTTTCCTTTAATGCAAGAAAAACCTTGATGACCCCAGGTGTCTCTATTCAAGATGTCTGAAGTAAGATGAACTGAATCCCACCTGGAGTCTACATATTACAAAGACAGAGCAGAGATGACTCTCTTCTTTCACAGGGCAACCCCCAGAGTCTTCTGTGTATGCTTCTGATAGGATATCTGTAATACATTGCAAAGAATATCCCGCAGGTGTTTTCTGGAAGATTCTGCATTTGTATTGGGTAATGTATCTCAAATCTATTGGACTTCATAAGAAACCAAGATACTTGATGTGTTCTCCACTGGGACTTTTTGAAAACAATGTGACTAGCATGGGGATGCTGCAGTCTATGCATTTGTGGAAGAGAGAAAGGAAACATGGAGAAAGAATCTGATTCATGTCACTTTTTCTACTGAACAAAAAAAAAGCCCCCCCCACTGGGGAATCTGACTATAGTATTTCACTTAATATGGTGCTCTGCAGAGTGACAGAAAAAGGTGCATACAGATCTGAGAAACAGAGGAATAGTTTGTTCACCACTGCTGATATTGCTGCTGGTGGTGGTTAAGCTATCACAGGACTGAGCAAACAGAATGTGCATGGGAATGGTGTCTTGTGTAGACATCATATGTCTCTTGTTTAATTTGACAGCAGGTTAAACCATGCAATTATTTTTTTCTTCTTAGTAGGTTTAAACCAAAAGCAAAAAGTGAAACAAATATATAAGTCTAACAGGCTTAAGAGTACGTTTCTCATGGAAAAATAAGTATACCAGTATAATCAGTAACTGTCTGCCCCAAGCAGTCTCAGACATTGGTCAGTTTCTAATATCAATTACATTTTCAAGTAAATTGACTTGAGTTTTGGCCAAATATGTGATTCTGTGATTCTTCTCCACCATTACTTCGTATCTGTTAATTTCTCCCATCTTCCAAACCCAGATGTTTCACATAAGTATTTTTGGGTCAAGATGAAACTTTGCTAGGCTTTCAGCTTCTGTAGTTTTCTAAATCCTTTGGAGAAGTCCAGAATTATAGATCACAATTTTCAAAGAGTCATTCAGACACAGGTCACTGCTAGATACCTGGGGCTGACTGTAGGGTTTGCACTGTGAGATAACTCCTATTCATAACCCCGATTTCAGCATTGGGGTCTGCTATGTGTTCTGGTTCACCATCCAGCTAATCCAGCTAATACTCTTATCATGGCAGCTTCATCTGGGATCTTTGCAGGAACATTCTCACTCCATTAATCTGGTTCAACAGCATCTTGTTCTGGAATTTCCAACCCTTGGGCTTTTGGTCTTTAGAGACTTCAGTCAAGCTGGGTTTAAGGAAGAAATCATATCTTTTTGCAAAATTCCACAACTAGCAACAGATTGATTAACTAACATTTCAAAACTATTGCCAGGGTTCAATACCAGAGAATAAATTGTCTCTTCTTATCATAAAAGTAGATTTTAAAAATTTGTACCTGAATTCTTTGCAAGCTTCTTGTTATATTTGCTAGTGTTTGGGCACTCATACTAGGAAGTGAAATGCAATATGAAGTTTTCCTCAAATAGAGGGCAATGTGAACCATATCAAGAGTCACTATAGAGTTCAGAAGATGAGAGTGAAGAGAAGGGAGGCCCAGGTGGTCTCTCCTCTAACCTTCTGGTGAGGGAGAAAGCTCAAGCAGAAGTGAGTCAATTGATGTTGCATTGTTGGTTCAGAATGAGAGCTGCTGAGCAGGGACGGGACATATCTGGCAAAGTGTTTTTGCAAAGAGTCCTGATAATCTATTGACAAGGACTTTAAACTAGGTATGGTTGGAAAGAGCTACCATAACAGAGAAGCAGGGGCACAAAGAGCAAAAGAAATGTATCTAGGAGACAACATTATAGAAGTGGATTTCACTTTTGCCCAGTAAGAGCAGCACGATTTAGGATCCATCTCAACTATTGGTACTCCAATGCATGTAGCTTAGAGAATAATAATTGGAAGTATGTGTGTAGTTGCAGATCTACAGCCTCATTTGGATTATGATGACATCGCAGGATAGCACTCACATCTGATGTTCAGCAATAGAGGGGAGTGGTATCTTAAAGACAGACATGTAGGGAGGTTTGAAGGTGGGCTTGCACCTTGTGCAAAGGGGTTTCTTGAATGCATGAAGTGTTGCCCTGGGGCAGATGACAAACCAGTGGAGAGTTTGTGGGTAAGGATCAGAGGACAGACCAGTAGTGGTAGTGTTGTAGTAGGTGTCTGCTACAGATTTATCAAGAGGAGAAGGCAATTGAAGCTGTTCTTAAGCAGCAGAAGAATGCCTTACAAGTGCACATCTCGGTACTCATGGGTGACTTTTAGCACATTGACAATTGCTGGTACAGCACTAAGAAGGGAAGCAAGCAACTGAGTAGATTTCTGGAGACTAATGAAGACTATTTCTTGATGGAGGTGATCAATGAACTTACTAGTGCAAATGCTCTGTTGAACCTGTTGGCCACAAACAAGGAAAAACTGGTTGAAGATGTGAAGGTCTATGACAATTTTGGCTGTTGTGACCATAAGACTGGAGTTCAAGATCCTGAGAGGAGTGATCCCTTGGGAAACTGTCCTGAGGCAAAGAGACTCAGGACAACTAGTTAATTTCCAAGGGCAACTTCCTCAGAGAACAAGAATGATCTTTTGCAGTGTATGGAAAGTTGAGCAAGAATGACAGAAAGCCAGCATGGATGAACATGTAGATACTGTAATTTTTAAGCACATGAAGGAGAGGAAGGAACAGTTGACATGAATTTATCTGAGGTAAATACGTATACAAGGACTGAAACCAAACACTGGTAGAGGTAATGTGCATCTCTCTAAGAAAAAGAAATGCATTAGATTTCCACCAAGATGTTTCCTAAGGGAGATGGGGAAAGACTCCAGTAAAACTCCTATGACATTTTAGGCCACTGGCAGTATTGGATGTCTTTCACATTTGAACTCTTTCTATGCACGGTTGCCCAAACAAGTTCTTCCTTTAGCTTTCACTATCAGGATATCAGAAAGCAATAGTGAGATCATCTTATTCCACATCTTAATATGAGTGGAACGAAGACAAGGACCATCTGACAATGTCCTGAAAAGTAAAATCACCGAGAAGGAAAGCAGTCTCCATTTATTATCCTTTTATAGTGCAGTTCTACTTACATGACTCCTTTCCATTAATCTCCAGGCATCCCATGGAGAAAGCAGAAGATTGATGCACAATTTAATGACCTGCTTTGTTGAAAACAGCAGGATAAGTCTGTGTAATGTGTTTACTCCTATTAGTGAAAGACTGACCAGCAGATCACCGCCAACAAAACCACAATAACAATAATGACTGCACTTTTCTAATCAATAAAGCAAAATAGATTTTAATAAGAGTATTTCTGATTGAGTAATGCCATACTGTCTGTTGACAACCAAATGGTATCTTTGGTCGATGCATCTTCATCTCTTTACCTTTCTCTGCTTTCACTGTCAGTTCTAATGCTTTCTCTGCCCTTCCTGCGCCAGGAGATCCTGCTTTTTAATCTCCATTCTTCTGCCTTTTTTCTGTTGCTTTTTACCTGTTCTGAGATTATAGTTTCCCAGGCTGGCTAGCCATTGCATGCTTTGTGACACAATGACCTTTTCCAGACATTTTCTTCATTTTTTTCCCAGTGATTCCTCCTTATGTAGTGGACTGACCTGAATGCAACAAGATGTTGGTGGAATTTTTTTGGAAATCACCTAACTCTCCTTTTCTCTTGCCCTTTTAAAAGCCCTGGCAATACACAACTGCAGCCTAAGGCAGCAGATGCTGGAACAAGCCACCTAAAGTAGCTCCCTTCACAGCCAGGAAGAAGCTGAACCACCCTAGCTTCTTTGCTAGGATTCAAACCATGTGCAATGTCTATGGCACCAATGGGAAAACCTATCCTGACAGGATGGGAAGGCAACCTGTGTTGCAGCTGATAGCACTGCCTGTTGCTTCCTGAAGTTTGGGCAGAAAGAGCATTATGAGCAACCTACTGGTGTGCTGGGGATAAGCACACTTAGAAGGAAGCTGCCCAACACAGGACCATTACAGGTGGTCTTGAGAAGCCAGCTCCTACAAGGATTCAAGCGAGGTCAAGAATGGGGGAATGTGGTCTGCAAGTTAACACAGAGGATAATTATTTTAACTTAAATTCTGGTATGTTTTCTTTCTCATATTTGAGAATGAAGGACCCATTGAGTCATATTTCTGGTTTTTTTTCTATATTTGAAGAATGAAATAGAGAACATTTTACCTAATATTGCCTGTACAACAATATAGGCACAATGATTAAACAGGATGACACTGGATCCTTGCTTGCCCTTTATCTTGCCTAAAGAATAGTTTGCAGTGGAGAATATTTTCCACAGATGAATCATATTTGTGTCTTGAAACACCCCAGGAAAATACTGTCCTTAGGACTTAAAATATTTAAAAAGGAAATGTCTGCACCCTTCTGTACAGGAGCAGTATAAGTTTTAACAGCTTCTGCCCTTGCAAAGCAAACTGAACTGTGTAAGAGGAAGGCAATCTTCATCTTATAATAGCTCACAGTCATATGAGGGTTGTGCTTTGTAAAAAAAGTGCCCAATATGACTATCAAAGGTAGTTATTTTTCCTGTTGGTGACTTAAACACAAAAGCACTATTCTTGTGTAAATGACTGTCTGTTAGTCTGTCTAAAGTGTACTATATTGACTTGTTCTCAGCAAACACAAGATTGTAAAATACAATCTGTAAAGAATTTAGCCTTCCCATAAGTTTCTCTTTGCCCCTGTCCTTTTCTCTTTCTCCTCACTGATGCTTAAAAACTGAGTTTGCCTTTCTGCTTAAATAGCAGACTTTTAGCAAGGTTATTTTGCAACCAGGGCTTTGACTGAAGGAAGAAGTCTTTTCTGAAAGTTTTTATGGCTCTATGCCTCCAACTACAGCACTTGCTACTTATGGTGGCAGAAGAGATGATAAATACACAGGTCTTCTATTTATTCCCTTCTTCACCCCAATTTAAGACCTCTTTCTCTGTCAACTATTTGTCTCTGCCAACAGTGAATCACACAGAAACTTCCTTGGAATATACAGGCTGTATCTGCACAGTGTTAGCATTCAAGCACCTCTGCAGGAGGCTTGTTTCACTGCAAAGATAGTTCTGAATAAAATAACTTTTTATTTCACAATCCTTTTAAGAATAAACGATTAAAAAGTGTTTTGTTAGTAATAAAGTTGAGGTGTATGTCTTATACTAAGCGTGTCCTGAGGTTTTGCACTTATTTAAAGATGTCCAATTTGGCTTCTGGAAACTGACCTCTGAGGGTGATCCCTGTCTCACTCACCACACAGGACTGATACAGAAGGCCTTCCATGTAAGCCACAACTCATGCTGATCTGGAAAACCCTAGTGAGAAGTGATACAGGGACTGCCCTCATAGATACATATTGTACATATATATACACATATGTGTATGTACATAGGTATATTTATAGGTACACACACACATACACATGCACACAGATAACAACAGGATAACTATACACACACACATTAACAATTAACCAAAACCATGAACACCTCCAAGTGCCTCTACCTTGGGCTAAGGTATACAGATATCCCCACATTATGCCATTATGAACACCACGAAAATATAGCAGTAAAATTGAGAACATGCCAAGACCAACAAAAAATTATAACTTGTCATTGTCCATTGCTGAGGTACTCCAAAAGGTAACCATACAATAAGCAGCATAAAAAAATTATAATTTTGTCTATAAGAAAACTGCATATTAGGAAAAAGAAAAGTAATTAGCTGAGGATGTTTATTTTCCTAGTGATGAAAACATACCAACAATTGTTGCTAGCAAAGCCTCAGGAAAAAGCACTACAGATTTGTGCATGGTAAATAACTAGCAAGAGCCAGCAGCACCACCTGGTGTTCTCTTCAACAATCCAAAAAAGCCATTAGTCTCCACGCAACCAGAACTCTTAACAGCACGGTCCAGTTCTGTAAACACCGACCTATCTTAGCACAACCCAAGACAGTGATAGAAAACTCACAGTCACGTCCATAGCCCCAGGATCTCCCTTCACCATTGCTTATGGTGGACAAATGGCAGGAAAGGAAGTGGAAAGGAGCACATCAAGCACTGAGCATCTACAAACACAATGTTTCAGCCCCAAATGTCAGTGCTGCCCTGTGGGACTTACTGTGGGGTAGGGGTGTGAGCAGAAGACGGTGTATTTCCGAATTATGCCATTCAGCTTGAGGGGAGGGAGCCAGGAGACAAAGACAGTGGAGGCTGAAGCTGCAGCTGCTTTGACACCAGCGGGAGGACCTGGAACTGAAAAAACCAAGGTGTGTTAGAGTGGCCCAAGGCAGGCACTAGGTTATCCTAGTGTAACGGAGGAGTAAAAAGGAAAAGGGGAGCATGCAGCTTTGGTAACCATGTCCCTGTGGACCAAGATAGATGCCCTGTGTTAGGATGCAGTCTCTGTGTTGCCCATGCCAGGGGAGAGGGTTTGGAGGATTGTGCACCCATCCCTAAGAGGGGAGAGGCTCTGCTTCAGAGGGCCCTAAAGCAGAAGATGCTACTGATGGTTAAACTTTTGTGAATTATCATCCCCAGCCTGCAAGCATGAAAATATGTTGACTGTAGCCAGTGAAATCACCAAACAACATACTATATAAATTGTCAATCTCAAACACATAACTCATGTCAAGTTATTATTCACTGCATAAATAATATGCATGTGAACAGGTTAATGGACATACATGGTAGAGCTGTGAATTTAACAAAGTGGAGATCAAATGAGCTGTAATTTCACGCAGTCAGCACTGCCTGACATGACCCTGGTCTAGCTAGTGGCATGACGTGTGAGCAGATATACAGCCGCACAGTATCCTTAACCCCAGACTTGCCCTCACCACCCAGACATCTGCCTGGCAGAGCAGTATGTGAACACATATCTATTTCTCTAATTACAGCAGCTATCTATATAAGCCATCGAAAACTGTCACAGAGAAAAAGAAAAAAAACCTCTTTCTCTCCACAACCACATGGGAAAAGCTTCAGCCAGGAAATGCTAAAATGTTGATATATAATCTTAACTGTATCTCTTTGCATGCATGCGTTTTGAGAAAGGCTTTAATTTCATGCACATTTATGTTATTTTTCAAATACACGTTATACTGTGCAACTTTCTGCAACTTTGGAAACAGTCTTATAGTAATGTGAAAAAATTCCTGCATGCTAGAATATCACATTACACAGAAGTCTGTAATTAAACAAATAACAAGGGCTACATTTAACATCAGAATAAATTGTTATAACTTCCCGAAAAATAATACCTTTTGGTAATAGGAAAATATTTTGAAATATTTTATAAATCATCAAAATAAATAATTGGAAATATATTTTAATATTGCATGTAGTGAATATTCACATGAGCTTATTTAAAAAGATACATTATGTTGGAAATTACTATATATGGCCTTAAAAACAAAATGAAAAATTTTGATGGACTCTGTTCTCCACAGCACTATTGGTTCATGAGGAATCTAATATTTTTTTCTGATTTCAAGAAAAGCTACCAAAATGTTAGGATTTCCAGTAAAAATACTGTTGCAATGCTCCAACAGCTTTAATTACTTTCACATAACATATTTATCATGCAAAAAACACCCTTGTCCAGTAAGCTGATCTTCATAGATGGATCCATAATCTTTGTTCTACCTCATTTAAATAAGTAGATATTATGGTGGTACAAAACTTTGCCTACAAAGAGAAGTCAGACAGCATGGGATTTAAATTTGCTTTGCTTTGTGGCTAGCTACTTCAGGTTGTAAAATACATATAAGGAGAATTTCAATTTTATATTTGTACAGGTACTACTGGAAGATGTATGAAAACTGACAGGCACCACTCAGTGCAATGTTTCTGAATATGCATTTTCTATTTATAGTGTTTTGAGAAAGCTAATAAGCATCAAGTGAGAATGTCATGATTATAATTGCATGTAAACCCAGCCCCTTGCTGCAAAGGAGCTAATTCAGTTAGCAGTTCTATCCAATGCAGAGTAAATATTGATGCTTGACAGCATTCAACTTGGTATTTATACCCAGATCATTAGAAATGCTATTTGCTCCTGCTGCTGAAGAATGAAAGCTAGCTCTCCAGGGTAATTACTTAACCCACGGGATGATACCTTTGCCGTTAGTAATGTTTTCTGGAAATCACTGCAAATAGATGTATGAGGTTAACGTAATTTATTGTTAAATTAGGGTGTGATCTATAGGGACAGGTTTTGATGGTAATTGGTCATGGCTGTCAACTGTTGAGGGATTAATTCAGAATTCCTCTAGCATTTTCCAGTCAATGTTGAAAATATTACTTGCCATTGCACTGATGTATTACTGTCTGGTATACAGACCAACAGAAAGAGGGGCTAGAAAGAAAGTCAGGAAGCAATGTTGTCAAATTTCTAATTCAAGGACTCTTCCATCTCACTGTGGAGGGGTTGGAATCAGGCAACAATTTTTGCAGTGATGCCAAAGTTATTCTGAATGTTCATTCATTACTCCTTTCCTGCTACATTGTCTTTGCTGGATTGTTCATGTGGAAATGACTTAGCAAGACCTTATTTCCTTACAGACCACCACTGTCCTCTGTCCAGAGGGTAAACCTGTTGTTTAAACTCACTCCCTGGACCTGAACAAGATTATTATGAGTTATTTCTGCATTAACGGAAACATTTGTTACTTAATATGGATTCCTTGAGTTGCACAGCCTGAAGAAGCTGTGGTTGGGGAATGCAGTGCCTGCCTTATCTTAGAGAGGAAAGATGCCAGTCTAGCTATGATAACACAGTATTTTCTCTCATTGCATTGCATCCTGTGGCCTTACTAGCTTCAGTCATTATGAAACGGCAGTATCAGGAGGCCTGGGCTATCTTACTGAATTCTCCATGGATCTTTATTTAGCACATTAGTTCCCACAGATCTCAGTAAAGACAAGCTAAATGTGCACAATAGAATAGTTTCTTTTTAACATGGTCACCAGGGGTAAGATAATAGCAAGAAGCTGGAGGACAACCAGGGCTGAGCACAGAGAAGCTGAGGATTGCTTCTAGACAACTTTGCAGCCTTCCAGGGAGCAGATTTGGCAAATATATGATCAAAGATGGCCTCCTTCTCCAGCTAGCAAAGCTTTGAAGGACACAGAAATAGCATGCTGCTTTCATGTGGAGGAGAACACTTTGTATTCTTGACAGTGCAAACGAAGTGCTAACGCAGAGAAGGCAATTATACTGTTACAACTAGTCTGGGAAACAGCATTTAGATGTGCCAGCTAATGGGGAGGAGCTCCAGGAACTTTCTCATTCCCCTCCTCATAAGCAGAGAGATTATCACCATTTTTCTTCAGAGTACTGAACAGCAGGGAGGCAAATGTACAGAGCGTGGTGCATTTAAGAGCAATATCACCAATGTATCAGAAAACAGAATCCTGCTCCATAACAGGTTTTTAATTCTGCACTACACAGACCTATACTATTGACTGTTACATTTATCAAAAACAATACAAAATAAACTCTTGATTGCTATCAGGAGTGCCTTTGTTCATGTAGGTATTCCATCTACAATTTAGACCTATACTAGACAAAATACATTCATATGTACTGTCCACCCCTCATTCACTCTGAACTGGCCTCATACTAATAGTGCTATTTCTAACAAATCCTGCCAGTTTCACAAGGGGAACATTTATTATTCTGTACTTTTTTTGTGTTAGTCAAAATGAAAAAAAATTGAGATCTCTAACAATAGAAAAAAAAAAGCATTAAGTGGTCATTAAAGGCAATTTTCCACTATAGTGCTCAGGTGATGAACTGCACAGCCTCTCTCATCAGCTGAATGAGCCCATGCAGAGCTCTGTTCTGGAGAATACTGAACATGCACTTGGTTGGATTTATGCTCATATAAAACTTTGTTAGATGGTATCTGTACATCCATCTCTCTCATGCCAATTGCCAGGAAGCTTGGTGTCCAGAAAATGGAGAGGAAGAAAATCTCTCTGGATTCAGACAGAGAGGCTGGAAAAGGGGTTTGGTGTTATTTCTCCTTCCTCCCTGCAGCTAGTCTCTGATGCTCCCTTGCTGCATCTTTCCTCTTGCTCTGAACACTGACCTCTCTAGCAGAGGAGAGGTAAAAAGACAGCACTGCTGCACTGAGCAAAGTCTTCTGTGACACACGAACAGTTTTCTGTGCATAAGAAACAGAGGGGGAACTTGCCACCCTCCCATTGCTACAGAATGGAGTAGTTTTTGAAACTACTTTGAACACAGTGAAGAAGAGAATTTGAAGAACTGCTTTATTTTTTAACGATTTAGTAAATTAAGTCCTCAGGTTAAGAGGACAAGCAGCTTATTAGAAACTGTACAGTGCAAAGCTTAGGGGAAAAACCCGTGATAAATCATCAAAAATTGGCCATTTCTGCTTGGCTTATTTTTCTGCCAGGAGGAACTTCAAGAAGAGCAGTTTCTTCTTATGAAGGCTAATGGAGGAAAAAATGCTAAACAAAACCCATAAATATGATTGCATTGAAAAGAAAGTTCATTTCCTATTACTTGCTAGAGCTGTTCCCATTTCCTAAGCTGATCGGCAGCAGTGTCTGACCTCTGGTGTCTAAAATCAGTATCAAACTTTACAAGAAATCAAAGCGTAAACTCATTTCATACAGCCTGACTGCTTTTCTCCCTGGGTTACTCTTATTTTGCCACATCACAGATTGCAAGCCTGTTAAAGAAACTTTGGCCTGATGTCTCTAGCTGAACACCAACAGAGAAGTCACAGGAGGCAATGCCTTTCCACAGCAGCAGTGGAACACACTGCACCATTGATTTTACAAAGAAAAGTTTCCCGTCATGTAAAAGAAATGAAAAAAGAAAAAGAAATTAATGGTGCAATATGACCTCCTAGTAATAACAATGTGAAGGGCTTGGCAATCACTCAAAAATATCTCAGATTTACAGATTCTATTAGAGGGTGGAATATCTTGTATCATAATTTCAGCCAGAGAAGGTCTGGGAGTAGAGATACAAAGTTTCCAGATCTAAGGTCTATTAAGATTGCAATTATTTTTATTTCATGTGGCAAGAGAGTGTTGAAAATGACTTTAGGGCAGAATCTTTTATATGCACTGAAACTAGTCCTTCTGAATAAGTGTCTACAGGAGACTTTTCCTTAGAAAATTACAGAAGAAATGTCCATTCTTCTGATGATGAGGCATGTGTTTGATGCATATACTTTGGCAAATGCTCTTTTCCCATTTAACTTCCACAACCTTAAGGGTGTTTAGACCCTAGATTTTGGTTTTGGCTTATGTTTAAGTGCAGGATTTTATATATTTCACTCTATAACCTTTACTTCCTTTAGTAAAAAGTTGTGAAGCTGAAGCAAAACATGAAATCATTGTATTTTCCGGAACGCCTTTCAGTTCAGTTTTCTGGACAAAAGATTTAATGAGTGGAACCACTGTAAGGCATCAGATATCATATGAAAAGGTTAGCCACACTGCCTCGGCCTGAATTATTGCTGAGCTGCCAGGAGGATTAGAGATGAGAGATGACCCTTTGCACAACAGTCAAATATGGTCTGAGTCTATGTGCTTCCCACATCTCATTGCCTATGTGATCTAAGCAAGGGAGAGAGTAAAAGAGCTACTAAGAATTAGGAAGAGGAAAACTGGGAAGAGGTAGAATAAGAACAAAAACCCAAACAAACAACAAAAACAAAGAAGAAAATATTTGGGGGTTCTGACATTTCAGAACTGTTGCAAACTCGAAACAAGTCACAGGAGTTGGACAAGTGTATGTGTCAGGAGAAGGAGCAATAGGCACAGTAACCCTTCACATAGGAAATACTGTTATAAAGCAGCAAGTCATTCATTGCTGTCCCTGCCTAGCAGGGCAGAGGGAAGTACCCACTTTGCAGCAAAAGAGATTGCATCATGGTATATCCTTAATCAGTACAGGATACTTAGGAAGGCTACGGAGTCCTCATCACTGCAACATTTAGTGGAAAAGCTAGCAAATATCAGTGATGGCTGAACTGTATCTGTTCCTCTTTATAGCAGGAGAACAGTCTTGGTGAGGTGTCAGTAAACTTTCAGGAGCAGTACACCATGTTTTTGTTGTCTCCAGTGAAAAACAGAAGCATTGCTGGTACCACTTCTGCCATCTAATCAATTCCAAAATTGAGGAGACAAGATGTTATCTGCACCCAGGCAAATTTTGGTACCTTGCAGCTCCCATCAAGTTTTTAACTCAACAGAAACCATGGCACATCCAAACAGCTTCTGGAAGAGTGCTCTTTATTGTCCCTGGACATTGGCCTGGCTGACCAATTTGACACATAAGGCAGCAGGTTGCAATGTTGCTCAAAGGCATAGACCAGCAAGCATATTCTTGCTGTCATCAGGGATCCTCTGACAGGAACTGTATCTTCCCAAGACCAGCCTGTCACTGAGCTCCTGGAGCAGTGTGGGACAATCCCTCTGTCTGCGGGTGGCTTAAGTCCCAGTCCCAAGGCTCTGTGTACGGAGAGTATTCAGGGATAAGTTACCATGCTGGGATCTACTTGATCTACTTGACCAAAAGTAACTTGAAAATGCAGGAAGTGATCTTACAGTTCTCTTATTTTTTAGATTTTTTCTTTGAAATAAAACCATCTACCTCCAAGCACTGGGTATCTCAAGAGTATCTGATTTAGGACTTAGGTACTCCAAAGTAGTTGTTGAAGGACTTTAGGGTGAGATCAGAATGACCTAACATTCAGTGTTTAAGATGCACAAGTCTGTAGCTGAGCAAATTGTTCTTGACAGTTTCAGAGTAGGTGTGGTACCTTAAGACAGTCTTAAACAGAGTCATTATTGCAAGCTATTGCAGGATCTCGGTGATGCCTACATCTAGCAGGATCAGTAAGTAGACCTACATTAACCAGCATTGCTATATGTCTGAATTCCTCACGTTTCTCAGCTATAAGACATTCACTTTTTTTTGTTGTTGTTGTTAATTCAGCTTTGATTGAAATAATGGAAAGTATTAAGCATACAAAAATAGAACAAGGAACTAACAACTCATTTGATAATGTAAGAAAAAATTCTGAAGTCCATTTTTTCATTTATACTGCATCCCTAAATACAACTACAGCTGGGGCCACGTGATCTTACAATTTATGTAAAATTTAGAATAAGTACTGTAATATTTTATTGGAAAATATTAATAACATTTATCAAGTCATTTTTTTATTGGCAAAACCCCACAATACATTCATCAAGTCAGTTAATCTGCTGAACATACTCTTTTTACAGTTTTGCAGATCTCATTATAAATTAAAAAAAAACCCAAACAGAAAACATATATACTCATATGTTCATCAAGGACCCGTAAACTGGATAAGTAATAAAGAAAAATCCATTGACTAATTTCCTTCAGAAAACATTGTATAAGTCACGGGGGAATTTACCAATCAAACATTATTCAAGTAACTTTATTGCTAGGACTGTGTGCATTTTTATTTCTGCTAAAAAAATATTGATCCAGATTTTCAAAAGCTTTTAGGGATCTAAAAATGTATTTGCAGATCTCATGGGGTTTTCAAGGCATTAAATAGGTTAAGGACAAAACTCCCCCTGAATTTGAAATTCTAGTCTTTGAGAAGTAGATGAGTATGTGGCATCCTACTGAGGCAATCTGAAGTGATTTCCATAGTTACAAGAAAGTGATTATAAAATCTCCTATGTGTGTGTGCCTGGTGTGATTAAAAATTTCTGAAACTTTCAGCATTAGGACTTATATTTCCATGCTTTGCTCTATGAACAAAGGCAAGAAATTTTTGTTCTTCAATTTACTTTTGAGGGAAAAGGTATTTGGAGGATTTTTTTTTTTTTTTTTTTTTAATGTATATATATGCTGAAAAAATATCTTCTTAGAAGCATAATAGTTATATAACATCATCATAGAATAGTCTCTCCTGCTTTCCCCATTTTCTATCACTTTGAAAGAATTAAATTAAACCCTCTCCAAATTCTCTAATAAGATCCTGAAGTATTTGTGGGAGAAAAAAAGTCAAATTTGCACAGATCATTAGTGTTATCTACAAGCTTCTGGCTGACCTGACCTGGAGTCTTGGAAACAGTCAGATGGTTTTCAAAGCTGTGAGCACATTCTCCTCTCCATGTGCTCTTAACTCAAGACCTCTGCATAGAAATCTCACTCTGCATGTTTGTGTACAATATTTGCAATATTTTGAAAGCCTGAGACATACAAACATTTCATGGCAGTGAGAATGGAAAGAGTTTTACTTCTTACCATCTTCTTTAGTGCGAGTGAAAATTTGTTCACTTCTCACTCCATCTCCAGCTCGTGTAAAAGCCAACACCTGAATGCTGTAGTTGGTGTATTTTTCCAGGCCATCAAGCTCTAGTGATGGCTGTGTAGTAGTGACATTCTTTATCTCTCCTAGCTCTACAGAATAAAAAGGAAATAGAGTTATTGCCATGTTCAGTCTTCTCCCAGCTATTGATACCTACCGTGGAAATCTTGGGGATTAAAGACTGTACCACAGAAGTCATGCTTCATTATTGTAAAGCAGCAATGAATCAAAATAAATTAAAACAAATTCCATTGTGTCCTGACTTCTTACCGTTCAAAGCAGATCCAGTTTTCATTTTCAAACTTTTTTAAATTATTTTTTTTTAAATGAAGGGAAAAGAACACAAATTTATACAAATAATAAGATTTTTCATGAAGAATAGATAACAAGAACAGATTATTGCAAAACATTACCTAAAGCAAAAATGAAAAAGTCAGTTATCTTCATAAAGATTTTCTGGCTTTGAGAAAGACCGTTTCTCATAACAAAAAAAAAAGAAAATGTCCCTTTTATTTTAAAATATGTAGTAAGTGTTGCTGCAAAGCACTTGATGGCAGTAATACCAGCTAACAATAGATAGAAACACAGTGAAATCAGATTTACTTGCAGAAAGGCGATGCACTTCATATGAATCTTTTTTACGGCAAGCTAAGAAGTACAGCCCATATGGCAAAAATAGCTTTAAACATATTTAGGGCAGAAAATAAAGCTGAACAAATGAAGAAAATCCAGTTTTAAGCACTGCATAAACATCATCTTTTTTTCATCATGTTGTAGACACCACATAGGAGCTTAGATGTGCCACTGATGATATTCACATAGGATCTGATCCAAAGACTACAGGCATGACTGAAAACATTTAATTTTATGTCAGTCATGGCTACATTTTTATGTATGCTTCTCATACTTTTTTTATCTTTACATGTAAATGAGCAAAGGAATGGGTGTTTTTTTTCCAAGTATTTTTGTTAACATTACCAGCAGTAGCAACAGGCCTCTGGGTTATGTTTCCAATTTCCTCTTGCCACACTAACAGAGGCCAGGATTTGAAAGACCGTTGCATATTACAGTGAACTATGATCCTGATGGATGAAAGCGAAAGAAGGGAGAGAGCTCATTGCCCCAGAGCTCTGAAAATTCAGCAGGGCAAATATGAATAAAGGCATGTGCATGGCAAACCTACTAATATTTAATTTACAAAGAAAGATCATGCACACAATTATCATCATGTGATAAATTACAGATTAGTAAGGTACCTCATTTCTCCTTTGATCATTTCACTCATTCTCTGCTCAGGAGTCTATTTCCCTAGGAATTTATGCTAAAAATAAAAAACATAAGCACAACAGAAGAGGCTGGAATGAAAATAACAAATCTTTTCAAAAAAAGTTTCCCTCTTTTGCCCTCAGCTATGAAGATGAAATGCACCCTGTCAAAAAATAGGCACTAACCTTTCAAGTAGGCAACTAGCTAAGCAAACAGATAACCAACCAAACTAAAATAAAAAACAGGTTTGGGCAGGTATGTTCTAGGATTATGTCATCATTCTTTATAAAAGAAACCTGCTGGACTTTGTAACTGAGATGAAATTTTTCTCAGGTCATTTTTGGTACTATGGTAGGCCCATGGTGTGTTGCAAATCCACCAATGGAAGCCTTCCCCAGGGTTCCCACCAGGCAGCTTTGCAATGCCTGCTGCTCTGTTAAAGCTCTGTGGAAAATGACTTCCTTCACAGAGAGATAAAGCTTTCTCTAAACCCAAAGGCAGAAGGTAGAACAATGCTTTCACTGCAGAGAATAAATGATATAAAGGCCACACAAGGCTTGCTACTTGGTAATAGCTTGATTTCCCTCACCTCCGTCCAAGAGATTGGCCCAGTAGATAACTCTGAATCCTTGCAGAATTCCATTCAGGGTTTCTTTCGCCAACGTTGACCAAGAAATAGAGATGGTTTCTGGTGATGTGGCAGTGGCTTGCACATTTCCTGGAGGGCAGCTGGGCACTGGAATAAGATATTCACCTTTTTTAACTTGATGAATACAATTCAATGTTTATCCTTTCGCTACCCTTTCAATTTTTCTTGCTATAAAACCACTTGTTATTTAATTATTAGTTACACGCTGTTAACAATGTAAAACATTTCTTCTTCCTACAATCCACGTGTTTCTGCAAGTGCAGCTGGTTTCTCTGGAATGGCTTTTGATATACTGTTTCTCCACTTGTTGGCTAGTCTTTTAACAGGGTTTTTTTTTGATAGTTCTTTTGAAAGAGAAATGTGTCCTAGCGTTGAATTATGCAGAATATTTTGTAAGCAATTTAAATATATATGTATTTTTAATTTTATAGCCATATTGCCATCTTATTGGGCAATTCTAATGTTCCTTTAAAACTGGTGGTAGGGGAAAGTGGGCACTTCCTTAATAAATATTGGAAAAAATGATCATAATATATTTTCACTGATATTTAGAAAAAAATGGAAAAAGTCAGCCAAATCTAAGGCATTTTCTGCTGGCCATTTAGTGTCAAAGAAATACAGCCATAATAGTATTTGACATTGTTTTAAAGCTCATAACTTTAATTCTGAGAGGGACAAAAAATTGAGTAATGTCCACAAAAAAACCCAACCAACCAAAAAATAAACAAAGAAATTATTATTTGAAATATATGCATGCTTGAGTATACCACCTTCTGAGGTCTTGTAGTGATCTGTCTAGGCCTAGAAACCTTCAGAGTAAATGAAAAACACCAACCTTCCATAAAGTGTATGCCACAAAATTTGTAGCTCTTGAGAAATTTAGATGTGTGCTACTCACTTTCTCCATGTAGAACAGTCAGATTCCTACTAAGCACTGACTTAAGTAAACTGGTGCCCATTTACAGTAAATGAAAATCTAACCTACGTTATCTTTTAAGATTATTATTTGCTTTTATACATCTCTAAAATATTAGACTTCTTTTTGGGTATGGAATCATTCTCTTTTTCCACTAGAGGACTCCCTCTCATTGTTTGAGAAGTACTTTTTATGTAGTTTGAAAAAAAAAAAGAATCTAAATTTTTCCTTGGATTAGACAGATTGAATTTTGTCTGAAATAACAATAATTTCTCACTCATTAGTTTGGTTATCCTTGAAAAAAACACCCATCTCTCTTTAGATTGACAAAATAAAGGACTATGCAGTACAAGAGCTCTGGGTTTCACAGCAGATTCATTTAAAAACAAAAGAAAGCCAACAAAATTAACATTATATCTTCAACTTTCAGAGGTTTACTTATTACCATCTCAAAATTATGATGAGATCACTATGAAGGTATGATGAGATCACATTTGTGAATATGTAATCACCAGAGCAATAGGCTTCTTAATGAAAGCTATGTTCTTAGTTAATATAATTCACAGAATATTCCATTGATCATAGGATGGTTGATGTTGGAAGGGACCTTTTGAGATCCTCTAGCCCAACCCTCCCAGACTGATAGTGTTAAATTTGTTTACTTGGATGATTCTGCATCTCTTGCAATGAAAATTGTACATGCTTTTTGACCAGTCTCTTCCCATCCATCTGTCTACTGTATCTAACACCTGTAAAGTCTGGTCTTCTATTATCCTCATTACAATAATCACTAATCAGGCAATCAATGTAACAAGGTAAAAAGAAACAAAGAAATAATATGTCCCATGATAGCTCTTTGCCAAGGACCTACCATCCTCAAGAGTAGTAGTGATGATTTCCTGAGAAGAAGGTCCTATTCCAGCTCGATTACAAGCCTGGACTACCATGCCATACTGGGTGAATTTTTTCAGGTTATTCAGTGTATAAACTTCACTGTCCCCAGTAGTATCAATACTGATGATGTTGAACTGGAAATTTCCTCCTGCACTGTACTCCCGATAACCTATCTGGTATCCACGAATAATTCCATTTTGCAAGTGCTTCTTTGGAGCCTAAACAGGAATTGAAATATTACACATTAAGTACATACCTCCAAAGTCAAGTTGTTCCCCTTAAAATATTTGAAATATACAGAAAGTCAACATTTTTTTTCCTACCGAATGCAAGTCTATTTCTAGGTAACAAAAAATATTCCCTGTACATGGAGTAGTAACTTTTTACCGTGATATATAATTTTCAGATGCAGTTTGCTGTAATTTGTGCATTCTTGTGTTGAAAGACCCTTAAGTGGTTCAGATGCAGAAAAATCTGATAAGCAGATATTCTTGAATTATAATTTGAATTTATAATGTTTTGTTCTTTTATCAGGTGGAACAATCAAAGTTGAGCTGATAAGGGTATATTTGCATTACAGGCCTACCATTCACTACTAATTGTGTTTTTGCCAGAAACCCCTCCATTCACACATTGAATATTTAGTAAGGCATTTATTGATCTGTTGAAGGCTGTCACATAAGTTTATTCAGCTAGATGCATTAGAAAAATTTTACGCTGTGCTTTGAAATATGCTTCTGTTCATTCAGTGTGTAGTGTAGAAAGATGATTAGATAATAAGTGCTGAAGGCAATAATGAATTGGAAAGCAGGGATTTGCATACTGAGTAGCTACTAAAACAAGGTGTACAATTTCTGGTGTTCACAATTATGGATAGTATAAAATGGATGGACATAATTATGTACCATATTTCTCAGTCACAGTGCAGGATCTCCTGTACCTGGCTAGTGAAATTCATTTCTGTAGTCTGAAACATAAAATGTAATCTAGAGTAAAATAAGGAGTGGTAGCTCACGGAAAAAGCCCATTATTGACAGAAATACCTATTAAAGTTCCATTTAAATATTATTAGACTAATTTCAATATGTGATAATATTCCTGTCTGATTTTCTACATGTATGAGGTATAATTAGCATAAACATTTTAAGAGGCAGTTTCTAATCCATGGACAAAAAGCTCTTTAAAATCCTTCAAACCTCTTCCAAATTCCCACCAGATGCCCACGAGCTCATCCATTCCACTGATCCATAAAAAAGCTCTTTGTGACATAGTTTATCGGCAGTGAGTTAAACTGGCAGAGGTAGCAATTTCTGTAGTTAGTATATCCCACTAAATCTACAGAGGAACACATTCTCAAGAATACTCTTTTCTGCCATAGGACCTGAATGTTTCAGTGAGTTTATAGTTCACTGGACCAAGGTCTCACTGAACCTAATAAAACCAGCAGGGGATTTGTCTTTCGTCCACTACCAAGAAATCATTGCTCTGCAAGAGCCAGCACCCTCTCCATATTTAAAATGTATCACTGGATTGATCTGACTGATTGAATTATTTCTTCAGATGCTTAATTTTTTTACCTCCCTTCTGCCTTCAGAAACAGAAACAAAGCTTGAAGCAAGGATCTGATTTCCACAGTACTATTTCAGTTCCTCTGGTATGAACAAGCTCTCTGCAAGAGCATTGCTATCTGTTCAGATGTATATGACTGAACCAGGAGATGCAGAGTTTGAGTGCCTTGTAAGGCACATTTCAGGAATTAGAATTGTTTGTTTTGGGGTTTTTTTGTTGTTTGTTTATTTGTTTGTTCGTGGTTTTTTGTTTTGGTGATTTTTTTTTGTTCGGTTGTCTGGGTTTTTTATTTGTTTGTTTGTTTTTATCTAAGAATATAATTGTTTCTTGGTTTAATATCTCTGTGTTTCATTGCCAAAAAAAATCAACTTCTTTATAAACATGGAAGTCTTTTATTATCAAAATATTCTGTTTGCAAGTGCATTACCTATTCTGAACAACTTCATGGTGTCATGATCTTTAAATGATACCTACAAAAGGTATTTTTTTAAGAAGGACTGTGGCATGGTAACTAAGGTCAGGGTGGGTTTTTTGTGTTTAAGATTCAGATATCTTCATAAGATAAAGCTTTTCATTACATCTGAGAAGAAAATAACTTTATCACATTTAAATAATCAAATATTATGGGGTGAATTGTTTCATTAGTTGAAGGACTTCAAATTTTGTTACTAGCCATAACATTTTGCATAGCTCATACATTTTGAAAGGCATTGTCAGTGCTGATGAGAAGGGGCAAAAAGAGTGATCTAACAGAATCTAAACATTTCAAATTAAGCAAAGGACAAACAGTTTGGACAAAGCAGTAGGCAAATCAAATAAGTGTTATTACAGGAAGGAATAATTTCAGACAACATTGCAAGTCACTGTCTCTTTTCTAAATGTGTATCAGTGTGGAGGCACCAGTTCAGTCATGCCAGGACAACAGGTCTCTACATCAGTATTGGATTCCATCACAGACTGGCAAGTCCTCAACAGTCTGTGTGGAGATTTCTTTTCTCAAACATTAACATGTGCACTGTTGTATATCCCAAGATCTGAAGCCTCTCCTAGTAAAAGGCTGTAACTGCAACATTCCCATGGGTTACCATGGGTGGCTTCTGAACAAAAGTTTTTGCCACAAATACACATTGCACATTGAAATCACAAGCAACATGCACAAAACACAAGCACCACATTATCTGGGGCATTTATTGTTTTATGAATGGCACACACTGCCTGCTG
The DNA here is from genome assembly GCA_025331215.1 of Actenoides lindsayi. NCBI lineage: Eukaryota > Metazoa > Chordata > Aves > Coraciiformes > Alcedinidae > Actenoides > Actenoides lindsayi. The sequence continues at coordinate 9,234 of WTSP01014754.1, read as the reverse complement.
CCACATACAGCACACATTAAAAGGCTGTATGCACATACACTATATAAAGCATGCACTGTATACCAAGAACAAGTGAACAAACACCTTGTACATAACAGATTACAGAAGCACACAGCACGTGTATTTGAACATATATATCACACTGTAAATCAGATGGAACACAATGATTAAACTGAATCATATATTTACTATGCATTAAAATGATCTCAGAGCAGGACTATAGATGGAATAGTCTCTGCACTGGGAATTGTGCAATCATATACTTTCTCGTTTTGAAATCGAATAAAATGACAAATTTTGCTTTTTTCCTGAAACATCTTTATAATTGTTTTAGGTCAAGAGAATTTTTCTTTAAATAAAATATTAACGTTTTACCTTTTTGTTTCACTTTGAAACATTATACAATATAAAACAAGCTCAAAGTCACTTCAGGACAAAGCACTGAAATGTTCTACTCCACAAAACTTCAAATGTTCCTTCTTAATACTATCTAAATGCTTCATTTTGAATTGACTTTTTGCACAAATAAATCACATTTGATATATATGCCTTCTTGTGCATAGGCACCTTTTTGGTAGAAAATTCAGTGAAGCAACATTTGTCCATGACTAAGTGTTCATGGGAAAAAATATTGTTAACCTTGTCAGTAGTCACAGAACATTATGAAAAAGTAAGTTTCAGTCCATAATCTTACTGCTTATCTCACAAAATCCAGTATTTGTAAAAAGGGCATCAATGACTTTTGTAACGTATGACATTTTATAGTTGTGTTCATATGCATAAAGAGAAGGAATATTTCCCATTCCTAAATTCAATGGGTTCATTTACCTTGTAAAGTACTACAAGAAAAAAATAATTAATATTTTCATGCTCTTTTCTAAATGACAATTCCTGTTTAATTCCCATTCTCTCTGCACCATTTTAAACCACCAAAAACTGCTGAGTTTTATTTAAAAATTCAATCTGAAACCCAATGTTCTATGTGGACACACAGAAATGAGATTAAATGGATCACAGACCTATTAAACTTTGCTTAACTAGGATTTTCTAAAAGTGGGATAAGAGCAACTTTATAGGAAGATTTATGACTGTAGGAAGCTGCAGGAATAGAACTTAATAATAGATGAAAGATGATGTGTTATTTTCTGCTCCTTTTGCAGTTATTGACACTGCTTGTATTTAAATGAAGTTTGCCAACTTCAAATATAACTACAGCCCTTACACAAGCCCTTTTGTTTAATGTTGTCATAGGTTTTCATGGCAAAACCACCACATGCCTCCAAAAATAAAAATGAGCAGGTTATGACTAAGTTTATTTTTTTCATTTTTTACCTCCATGAAAACAGAGGATTAATCTCATGAGGTATTTCTTTATTCCTAAGCACTTTGTATTGCACAATGTAATGAACACCTTTGTCATGGCAGTGCATTGTACGGATCTACCCAAAAGTCAGAATTCAGCGTGGAACTGAACTAAGTTATGTCTGCAGGACCATCTTAAAGTACCTTTTTAAGTAATGAACTAAAACTGCTCTAGCCAGGGGAGAACTGCAGTAATTCAAGGGAAGTAAATGATTCACTCCTGGTTTGGGACTTCTTAATCATCTGTTACAAATTGTCATATAATAATTCTTCTAGTAAAAGTAGGGCTATGCAAGCACTAACCTTTTGGGAAAGCAGCTCAGTGACTTCACCTTTATTTACAAAGGGGCTTCAAGGTCAAGGAAAACAGTTAGGTTTCAACTACTTCCAGCACAGAGAAACTTAGCACCAATTGACAGTACGAATATCACCATGAGCAGAATTCCAGTGAGCTGCCAGTAGTACCTTCTGTTGTCCAACTTTTAACAGGCAGACCTCCAGAGTTTCTGCTGCTGCAAAACAGCACCTCATGGGAACTTGTGGTATGATGGGTCCATAGGCTACCTCTGCTAGAGCCAGCATCACCTTCCTAGCACTTTGCTAGAGGATCTAATTAATATTTATATATACATAAGGGTTGGGCACCAAGAAAGCAGCGACAACCTCTTTTCACTTGTGCATTGTGACAGGATGAGGGGCAATGGATTCAAGCTAGAGTACAGGAAGTTCAACCTCAACGTGAGGAAGAACTTCTTTACTGTAAGAGTTGTAGAGCATTGGAATAGACTTCCCAGAGAAGTTGTGAAGTCTCCTTCTCTGGAGACTTTCAAGACCTGTCTGGATGCATTTCTGCATGATCTGCTCTAGTTTTGTCCTGTTCTGGCAGCAGGGTTGGACTTGATGATCTTCGGAGGTCCCTTCCAACCCCTAACATTCTGTGATTCTGTGATACCGCAGTACAGCAGTTTCTAATTGCAGTGGAGGGATTGGTCAGGAGATAATTGCAGTGAAATGTCTTGGAAATCAAGAGTGCTCTCCAGTTACACACGTGTCTGTTTCTGGGGAAACTAGTGGTTGGAGCTGTCAGAAGTGAGGAAATGCCTCTAGCCCAGCAGCACAGTAGAGTGCCCAGGGTCTGGCCATTGCATTTAAAAGGGCAGCTTCTGCTCACACCTCTGTTTGAAGGAAAACACTGAACACGCTGTTGTTGGAGCTCTAATACAGCACTGCAGGTTCAGTCCAGGATTTCCATGCTGTTGAAATTAATGTAACACTGCTGAGATTTATAGCATCTGGGCTCTTTGCCATTGAACAACGATAGTAATAATGGTGGCAACGAAGTTTGAAAGATTTTATTTTTTCCTTGAAGATTTCAGAGTTTTCCTTTGATAGCATTAGTACTTGAAAATTTTTCTAATAGTGGACTGTGTTAGAAGAGATGCTGGATGCTGTGTTGCTAGGTGCTGTATTGGATTAAGGATTCTGTTCCTGGGATTCCAATTTATTGACAAAATCTTGGAATGCATATACAAATCTCATAGTGCAAGGAAGCTTATTTTTCTCACCCCAACAGTTTTAGAAATGTTATTGAAAGAGATGAGATGCATTGCAGAATTGATTGCTAGATTTCCAAGGCAGTTCAGTGTCATACAGTTCCTATTCAGACACCTTGTTGAAGGGGCAGCTGCTCATCTTGAAACATCAGCGTTCAGAAGTTTCTCTTGTTCTGCAGTGGAGTTGGTGTGATACAAGTAGCAGGACACTTAGTACTTTTGAAGACCATTCCACCTGATTTAGGTGCCATGGTGGAAAATTTTACCATTGAAAACTATGACCCACAGTTAATTGAGAACCTGTGGTTATGACGGGACTTTAAACAGGATAGTCAGGCACTGAAAAATTCATCTCTGTGCAAATTATACCTGTCATATTGTCTAAGCCTGAGCAGGACGCCTAAATTCTACTGTTGTAAAATGAAAAATATTTCAAGCCAAAACGAAGATTACATTTTCAAGACTGTGACCAATGAGCAAAATGTTCTGCTCATGTATCCAGTGAAGGTTAGTGAAGGTGGCTGAATATTATTAGAAACTTCAGGACTTATTTTGATATAGAAACCTTTCCATAGTGCTCTGAATGACTCTTTATCCTGATGTCTTAAAATCAATAGCAAAGCACTCTGTCTCTATAAACTTAATGTTTCATAACAGTGTGAGATTTTTCATTGCACAAATTCCTTCAGAGTTTCATTCATGTAAAAAGATATTTATGGAATGCATTCACATACTGTTGTGCTTCCTTTTCCATGGCTTCCATTGTTTAGTGCTGTAAGTGTTAAACCTTCTAGATAATCTGTTAATTTAATTTCATATACACAATACATTAAAACAATTTGGTGGAATATCAGACTTCTGATTAAATGAAGGTATTTGCTGTCAGCTTTAACAAAATGCTCTTTGAATTTTCTTAAAAAGTTAAGCTATTTTTTATGATAAATAAAAAAGCTTTTGTTTGCCAACAGATAACTGTTATTTTTAAATGAGAATTCTTTTTCTTTTCTTGATGATGAAGGGTGATGAATGGAATATTTTGTAATCTGCTTTAATACAGGTTTAGTGATTCGAGCCCCAGCTTGAAGTTCAACTGAAGTGTCATATTAAATTATTGACAACAGTAAAAACCCTCTTGTTTGTCCTCTATTTAACATGCTGAAATATTTGCTTTATTTTTTCCATCTTTGAATAAATTTCCTTACTTTTAATGAAAATGTGTATCTATCCCCATGTCTCTTTAATCACAGTTACTACAAATTCAGTAGGTTGTTTGCAAAGAAAGAGGAGATGATAGACCTGAGTACTTATTTAAGATTCTTAACGCTCCTTCTTGTATGTTACCTATAACATCGATTCCTTCTTTAAGATATGTTATGAATTCCATAGTGTGTCAGGCAGGCAGGATGGTCTCCAAAGGTGAGGAGGGGAAATGTGGTGGTATGATCTTATATTTCCAAGTGGAGGCATGTTTAAAGACATCAGTTTTCTGAAAAACTGCAGCTCTGGAATACTGGGGGAGAATATTCTGTTGCCTTATGCAGACAGAAGAAAGCTGTGGGTCTGTGTTATGAGCTAGCAGAACAAAACCAAGAAGTGGATCCTGGGTGTGATGCTCTTCTTAGAGACACAGAAGCACCATTGCTCACTTCCGGTTCATCAGCAATTAAAAAAGTTTTAGATGTAGGAGTCAGTGAGATAGTGAGGCCAGATGGCTGATCATACCATAGCATGAATCTGTGCTGCCTTTGGGCTAATTATTCAAAGAAGATACTTCTGGAGACAAACTGAGCCAATATGGCCATGACTGCTCAAAAATGTACATTGTTTCTAGATGTTTTTGGAAGGCTCATCTGATGTACTTGCAGATAATTTTGTATAGTTGGCTCAAATGTCTGTGAAGTTCCAATGCTTCAAAAATAAATATACAACACAGAAACCACACTAAACAGTAAGAAATTCTGATGGAGTGATTGTTTTATGCTGCAACACTATAGAATGAAGGAGGAAATGACATCTAATTTTGATCTGTTGTTATACAGATACATGCCAACACCAAAAGATGTAGAAAGGTACCAGTCATTCAAGGGATCTCCTTCAGAGCTGCATGTGGTTGATCAGTTTATGCTCGAGGTAAGAAGGCACAGCATTAAAAGACACCATCTGTTATTTCTAGCACACTCTCTTCTAGGTAAAACCACTACAAGAAGCTGTTCTTTGAAGCTTAAATTTACAATCTCAGACAGAATCAGTGTAAGAGGATTTCTCTGATAGAGTTGAGACAAGTAGATATTATGAAGCAAACTGTAGATCCCTTTGCTTCTCCAACTCAAACATCCTCCACTTGCTACAAAGTAGGAGCTGATTTATTCTGATTTCCACAATCTTTAAGTGTAAAATTATACGCATTTCACTATTCTTGATTGCAAGAAATGAGTGCCATAGTGTCTGGCCCTAAAAGCATACAGTGTTTTCTTGAATTTGCATATGCAAATGATGCATATTCATATACATGATTTTTATATTTGTCATTGTATATCTACAGACTTAAGGCCTAGAATAAAATTAATAAATAAGAACAAAAATTATGGAAACTATAGTGCAGCTGACTTAAATTACGAAAGATGTATGTGCATGTTTTGGTATAAACTTGGGTTTTATTTCTTTTTCTGTTCAATTCTATGCAGATGTGTAAAATCCCCCACTTAGGCCAGAGGCTGGATCTCCTGCTTACCATACGTGAGCTCCCTGTGAGCATGAGGGATTTGGAACCTGTAAGTAACATGACTCCTTCATAGCGTGTTTGTAGTCAAAATCTACCACTTAGGTAACCGAGGGGCAAGTGGCCTTAATGCACTTCAGAGTGCTGTAGTTGAGGAGGTTTTGTGTTTGGTGGGTTTTTCCTGTGTTTGGGGTTTTTTTGGCTTGGTTTTTTCCCTATAGCAAAAGATTTCATAATGTGAGAAATACACAGTGTAGTAATTCAGCAGCCTAGTATATTAAAAAACCAAACTAAAAAAATCATGGCACTGTTCAAAAGTAACAAACAAAAAGGTTAAAAAAATTTTAAAAAATCTCTATAGGTCATGACTCTGATAGCCAAGGAATTGTAGCTGACATGAAACTGTTAGAGAGAGGCTGCATTTTAAATACATCAGCACTACCCTCTAGTGCATTTGGAATGCTTTTGAGAATCCAAATAATTTTACTGTTTTGTTAATAGAAGTATTCCACTGTACTGGTTCAAAAAACAACACAGTAAAAAGGAAAACAATGGAGACAAATGAGAGCTGTGATATGTATGTATATACATGTACGTGCATTTAATATTCCACTGAAGTTCAAGAAGCAGTTGCTAATGGGCTTGGCAGTGGAATAGGCATCCACGAGGTGGGGGGGGGAACAGGAAAGGATTTTCAAATTTTTATTTGAGGTTCTTAGACTTTCCTCTTTTCTTGGCCAGTGATAGCATGGAAACAAATCTCACCATTAAAATTCAGTTTCTTCTGTGGGGTAATTCTTCCCCACAAGCTGAAAGAATCAATTCAAATTCATAGATACTTAGAGTAAGCTTATTCAACCAGCATCTCAGAGATGTTTATTATTTTCAGAAGTCTGAAGGAGGCTGTTTACCCTAAGGATTACAGCACTGAACTGAAATGTTGCAAGCCAGAGTTCAAGTCCCCTTGTGCCTTTTTCAGGATGACCTAGGGGTAGGGTGATGCAAATAAGCAGTGTTCCAGTCTCATGAATGCACCTTCCTGTTCCAAACCACTGCCTTACCTGCCAGGATTCATATATGTTTTGATTCAAAACAAACTATTTCAACACGACCCTGTTTCCATGAAAATGTTTCAAAAATGTTTCTCTCATTATGCATGGGAATGGAAACAAGATTTGGAAGTTCTGCAAGTGTGATTTGTTAACGTTTGTCTGGCTGTTATTAAAACCATAGCATCAGTGAACAAAACTCAGAAGAGGAACAGATGGAAGCACTGGGGAGATGCACAGATTTCTGACCCTGCCTGGTGCAATGCTTCACCTCTGTTGTCCTCGACTGAAACCAACTATGTGAATATTTGGAAGCTATTATACATATTGTTAGCTTTGAAAGATATGTTCATTGAAGAGCTGTTTAGATTTCTAAGTATTTTATTACTTAATGCATGCAAACACATGTTTGTAAACCATAAATTATACACCTAAAATTCTAAAAAGCAATCTGAATATCATCTTTCAGCACCCTCTGGCCCTGTGATGCGCTATATACATTTTAACACTGGCTTTCAGCTCTCCCATGTGTTTCATGCTTTCCCTGTTTTCGAATTTCTGTTGTTGGTGACTGATGAAGAGAGGTGTGGTACAAAAAAAAATAAAAATGTTTCCTAACTTAAACCAAACCCACCTCTTGCACCTACAGGCCTTGAAGGGAGGTGCTTTCCCTGGGAAAACAGAAATTGATACTGAGTTTGATTACAGGACATTATTATTCTTCCTTAGGAGGAAACTGTGCTAAAAATTTTGATAAGATAAGAGTCTTCCACTGGTATAAACAGAAGGGATGGAGGTGAAAGATGGAGAACCTTATACTGTGCTTCAGGCTGCTTCCCCTGATGCCTGACATTTGGTGCAATCTGGTGCATTCGAACAGCAAAATACTTCTTCTTCAGAAGCATTTTTAAGAGATGAGGTTGAAGTTGTTTTGGCAGGGCTGCTTTGGCAGCCAGAAAGGATGTGGCCTCCATCAGGGGCAGAGTAACTGTGCCAACACTGGCTTTATCTTGGTGAGAGACTTTTCACTTGGTCCTTTCTGAAAACCCCTGGCCTGTTTCCCCTGGGATGTTGAATAGGACGGTGTCCATCAGCTGAAGTGTGACTTGCTTCAGGTGGGGACAATGAAGCCTTGGCAGAGGGAAGATATAGGCACCATTGATTTACTCACATTTTCAGATTGAACTGAAGGAAGATTTGTGTGTTTCAGCTGATAAACCAGAAAATCCAAGCGAGTAAACAGCTGCAATCCAGCCAGAAATTTGTTGCTGTTTTGGAGTACATTTTAGCCATTGGGAACCATTTAAATGAAAAGGCTGGAAAAGAGAAGGCTAAAGGATTTCGATTGTCATCATTGACCAAAGTGAGTATGTATTTTTCTTGTCATAAAAATTATCATATTATAAAGTATGTCAGCCATTAATATTGCCTTAGTTTTGCTCTGAATGTGGGGAAAGGCAATCATTTTTAATGAGTAGCTAACATTTTAACATCTGCTCTTGGTTACAGTAGAAACAAAATCCTGTTTAACAATGTATTCTTTAATGTGTTTTATAACAAGATACATTTCCCCATTTTAGAGCACAGCACTGGCTACACAGGGGCATTGTGATGTGGAACACACTGTGTTTCTAATGATGTAGAACATCAGAATTCTGACTGCCCATGACTGCCAGATCCGCTGGCTGGAAGGGGCATCTGAGCTTCAGGCCCTTGGTCAGATACAAGTTTAGATAAATTGCAGTCTGCAGTTTTGTGCAGAGCACTGTTGTATGGATCATTTTCATTTCACTGTGGTCAGAGGCTGCAACTACCACATTTCTTCTGGGGTAGCTGCACTTTTATGGCACTGGAGTAATTTCTTAACACTTCATTTTACTCCAATGCAACAAGTGGTACAATGTCATTTTAAGGTAAAGTAGAAAGTTAATAAAGTAAAATGCTAATAAATTGAAAGGGAGTGAAATTTGCCTGCAACAGTTTTACCCACCCTACACTCCGTCATTGCTCTCCTGGATGACTGAATAGGGGACAAAGGTGTCAGTTGTGATCTTTTTTTTGTGACAGAGATCTGTCCTACAAGAAGCATCATCTAGCTCTTAGTTCTCTGTCTCTTCACTGACCTACCACATGTGTGACATTAGGCTGTTTTCCATTAGTTTTAAGGAAATTGCTTTCCCCTCTTCGTCAGGTTTTGCCACCAGAAAGTGCTGCTCCTGAGTGCAGGGTTTTTCCCCTCCTTCACCCAGCAGTGGCAGAACATCATATTCTTATCCTAAGAAGTAAGAAATAGATACAAATTTCCTAAGCTGCCTTGTACTTTTAACACTACTCTAATATTATGCCTGATCCATAAATAGAAAAGGATTTGTATTTTGGTTTTGTATTTTGGTTTTGTAAGGTATTTTTCCCATCTGAAGGCTTTAATATATGAGTGAGTGATTTATAACTCTAGTGACAATTCCAAGACACAACTTCCTTTCCTTTCCTTTCCTTTCCTTTCCTTTCCTTTCCTTTCCTTTCCTTTCCTTTCCTTTCCTTTCCTTTCCTT